>JANHFL010006765.1:12635-23280 GCA_032468155.1 Oxyrhabdium leporinum | reverse complement strand
TTTGTAAAAATAGCTGCGGGGAATTTGTTTTTCAAACATTTCACTCCAAAAGGAATAATTGTCAACGACTACATTAAGTGCTTTTTGTTACCTTCAAAATTCCGTTGCATCGTTGCTTTTTTTCCTGTCTAATT
This sequence comes from Oxyrhabdium leporinum, assembly GCA_032468155.1. Taxonomy (NCBI): domain Eukaryota; kingdom Metazoa; phylum Chordata; class Lepidosauria; order Squamata; family Cyclocoridae; genus Oxyrhabdium; species Oxyrhabdium leporinum. The sequence goes on along the minus strand of JANHFL010006765.1, from coordinate 23,146 downwards.
CTATTTTGCCACGTTCCGTGGTCCCCCGTGCCACAAACAGAATCTTAACATGGTCATCATTAGAAATTGAACAAAGTTTCAGCGGACTCTTTAACCTCCTGAGATAGCTACGGTAAATTCTTTAGCAAAGCTGTTTCCCTTGGAAATGGTTAGTAACCGGTGACAAAACAGCCATACTGGTTGGATTATTTAAAGCACGTTTTATATCTTGTATGCTTAAAGATGTACTGACAAGCTTTATTTTCTTTTCTTGCAGTGAGCCAATCGGGGAACCAAACAGGTACAGTAGTTTGAATTATATTATTCAACAACCTGCGTACCCAGAGTCCATTTTCTGCCTGCTTACCTGGGGGGAGATTTCCTTTTACAATACAATACATTGCATCCTTTTAATTTAACCTTCTGCTTCCTCCAGCATTTTTGGATGTAGTAAATTTTATAGTTAAGGATTAGCTGAGACCGGTCATTTAATGTGGAATTTAGCTAATCCAGACTTCGGAGCAAGGAGCTGTGTTTCTCTCCCAAACAAAGTTAGAAAGTTCTGCAGAATCTCTCTTCTCTCCTTGATTAGAGTGAAAGTACAAATAATCAAAATCACATTTTAGGTGCTTTATCTGCCCTGGGACTGATATTATTTTGAGCCATTGCAAGCAGCAGAGGTTTGGGATTCTCGCATGCTTTCAGTTAGCTGCTCTTTTTTTTTAGCACTTGCAGTTATAAGCTCGTTACTCAAGTTGGTCAGTCAATACATTTAGATAAATAAATACAGTCTGAGTCCCAATGCTGGATTGTAATTAGTAGGAGGAACTACACACATCTTACCCAGATTTATAATTTGCTGACTAATGTTAAAAACTGACTTTATTTTCCTTTTTTTACCCATAGGAAAACTTAAAATAGCCCATGTCTATGGAGGTTGTCCTGAAGTCAGTTCTATGAATAAATTTCTATGAAAATCAAAACTCTGCTTTACTGAGTGTTCGTGTCCTGAGGAGTTGGGACTGCTCAGATTTGCACACAGTATCAAAAAGAGAAAAAGCAAACTTGATTCAATCAGGTAATTGGCCTCGGGGAATGAGAAGATGAAGTTTAATCTAAAATAGTGGTGTTTAAAATTAAGTGTGTTTGTAAAAGAACATCCATAATTACTCAAAACAGAATGTAAAAATCCTTACCTTAGGAAACAAGATCCTGGGATACTGAGTGTTAATTCCAGGAGCAGCAATCTGAGGGGAAGAAGGGAGAGAAGAGGGAACGGAATAGAATCTTTATTGTCATTTTAAATATACACTAATCAGCATACATTAAAATTAAATTTTGTTGCATTCAGCTCTCAAAAGATAACCATTATGCATGCATGCGCACACACACGACACAATAGGAATTGTAGTTGAGCAATTTTGTCAGTAAGTTTCTTCCTCCTTCGTATGTGTTCTCTTTTGGTCTTGGTGGGACCTCTGATGCAGATGCAGCAAAGCACAACTGGTAGAATCCCTCTGCTGGAGTCTAGCTCTTGCTCCCAAGTATTCCTGGGTCTCCAAAGAGATTCCTCTACTCTGCATTTTGTCTTTATCGTCGCAAGTCGTGCCGTACTGTATGCACAAATATCACATCTTTCATTTGTTCCCTCGTCCTGATCGGACTTTCTGGCACTCCCCACCCTTATCTGTCAGGAGTAATGCTGTGTTAGCTAGCTTAGACCTCAAAAGTCTGCAAGCAGCATCAAAGCCCAACTGGAAGGCAGAAGCAGGTGTTTGAATAAATGCTGCAAGAAGTAACCTTTCAGTTTCTTCTCAATTGGCTCTGGGTTTCCAAGAATTCCCCGTGATGGTGGCTGCTTTCAAGCTATTTGAGAAAGCCCGATGTTCACGTTCTCCAGTGTAGGTAGAGAAACCTTGAAGAATAAATTCAGGCACTTCTGAATTTCCTTCCACATGAAGCGTGAACGGTGTCTCGGGTTATGTAAGGTACCAGGAACCATCCTGTACTGACACGAATTATGAAAAAAAGTGTCACCCTTCCCCCCCCCTCCCCCTTAATTCTGCAATTCGGCTTCTTTGGGATTCTTGATGCCTCGTGGATTATAGACTTGGGGATTCTTGGTGGCTCGTTGATTATAGATTTTGGATCCTTCTAAAACGTGGGAGCATGCAAGAATTCTTTATTTAAATAAAAACATCAGTGGCGACATGAAACTTTCCAATCGGTCTTTTCATCAGCTGCCTGAGTCCTCACTTCTAGCAACTTTGAAAATTGCTTTTTGGTTGATTTCAATTCTGACCCGGTAATGATGCCTCCAGGGCCTAATTAACAGGGAAATCGCTTTGCAATGTGTTCTCTCTGAAACACTCTCAAATCAATTGGGTTAACAAATTAACTTTTTGCATTGGGGCAGGGTTCTTGCTGATGAGAGAAGAATGGGAGGGGGGGGGGGAGAAAAAAAAGCTAAATTGGTACTTTTTAAAAAGAAAAAAAAACATTTCCTGTTTGCCCTATTGGTCTCTGTGCTTGTATATTGAATTTTGAGAAAGCTGACAAACCATTTTTGGAGGCAGACTGATAGAAAAGGAGGCATTTCGCTCCTGATAAAAACAATAAAATAGATCAAGCTAAGGTTCTTTGTTTTTTGTTTTTTGTGTTTAAAAACTAATTTATCTTTTGTCCTTGTGTCATTATTCTGCTATGACCTAGGCCTCAGTAAGAAAATATCTACCTCCCCCCATTTTCTATGGCAGGGGTTCCCAACCCCAACCTGGGCCGCAACCTGTTTGGAACTGGGCTGCGGAAATGGAGGATGAGAGCGTGCGTATGTGAAGCTGCATTTCGTGCACGCACGAAACCCTTTCCTCTCCCACCCCCACTTCTGGTCTTCCTAGCCAGAAAGTTCTAGAGTGATTTTGATCCATCAGACTTTTGTAACAAGTGAAGAGAGGCAGCTTTGTCCAATGGTTAAGGCTCCGGCTAGAAACCAGGAGACTTGAGTTCTGGTCTTTAGGCACGAAACCCGGCTCTCGGCCCATAACGGGCTGGGGTGGCAAGCCACTCGAAGACTTCCTGTTGTAGACAACAGATCAAATTTGGTTGATCCAAAGAACACACTCGCACATGGGAACCCTGGGCCTCTGGGAAAAACACTAGGAAGAAAAGACTTGTAAAGCATCATAAAGCTTTTGGCTATTTCCAGTACCTAAAACACTGAATAACAGAAGGGACCTTGGAGGTCTTCTAGTCCAACCCTCTGCTTAAACAGACGCTGTACATTCCAGACAAATGGCTCCCCAGTCTCTTCTTGAAAACCTCCAGTGATGGAGGGGACCCCATAATTTCTGGAGGGAGACCATTTCACTGATTAAAAGTGACGGAGAAAAAGTGCAGTGATTCTCAGACATTCGGGTCACGATTGTCCCAAAGGTGCTTTTTCAGGAGGCAACTGGACTTCCTTCTTGTTTTTTTCTTTGAAGAGGTTTCGCTTCTCATCCAAGAAGCTTCTTCAGCTCTCCAGCTCTTCTGTTCAGCTTGAAGAAGCCTCTTGGATGAGAAGCGAAACCTCTTCCAAGAAAAAACAAGAAAATCCAGTTGCCTCCTGTGATGAAGGAGAAAAACACAGGGCGCAGGAAAAGAGAGAAATTCAGAGCAGCTGTGATTGTAATGCCCGGGTGATCTCTTGTTATCTATGATCCTCTTACTCTGTCCAAATGGAAGGGGAAAAACAAGTTTCAGAGATAAGCACTGAAACATCTTTTAGCAATTACTGTCTGAGATAATTAGATTTGCCTTGTGAGTGGTGCAGTGGCCTGTAGGTGGAGCTCTCGCCTCACAATCAGGAGGCTGTGAGTTCGATCCTAGGTAGAGGCAGATATTTCTCTCTCTGGGCACACTGAGAAATATATCTGTTGAATAAAACTCCGCATTGGCGACAGGAAGGGCATCCAGCCATTAAAACACTGCTAGCGCCATTCAGTTGCTTAGATTCCAGCCCACAAAGAAAAAAAAGAAGATATTTAACTTATATTTGTGATAACCCGCCATTCTATTAGACTCTGGGTGACTTACAAAATCCAGAAGTAAAAAAACAATTTAGCAAATATAGACAGGCAGATGGGGACTAGAACAACCTGAACAATAAATCATATAGAAATGACAGGCCCCCCCCCACCGATACTTTAGTAAACCTCTTAATCCCACAAGTGGGAGCAAAGCCAGGTCTTAAGGGCCTTCCTGAACCCCATCCGTACATCTGGAAGGATGATGTTCCAGATGTTGGGGAGCACAATGGGGAATGTGGGCTTCCTACGTCCCCCAAGAAAGTAGTGTTTAATTGGTTTTGTACCCATGCTCCACAAATGTACTGGGTGGACAGACCATAAAAGGTAGGTGGGTCCCTCAGATAGTCAAGTCCTATGTCATGAAGGGCTTTAAAAAATGATAACCAGCATCTTGTATGGCATCCTACTGGCAATCGGTGCAACTTTCCAGTTTCTCATGGAGACATGGGCCAATCATGAAGTGCCCATTACTGCTTGCGCTGCTCCGTTTTTTTTAAATAAATTGTAGTTTCTGGATGGAATTCAATGGCAATCCCATATAAAAGACATTGCACTAGTCCAGTCATTAGGTCACCAGGTTATGAGTGACCATCTGAAGGGCATCCTGGCACCTCTGCCACCTGAGCAGGAGCTGCGGCTCCAGGAGGAGTTTCTAGGCATCTGGAGCAGGAGCTACGAGTCCAGGAGGAACTCCTAGGCATCTGGAGCAAGAGCTACGAGTCCAGGAGGAACTCCTAGGCATCTGGAGCAGGAGCTACGAGTCCAGGAGGAACTCCTAGGCATCTGGAGCAGGTGCTACGAGGCCAGGAGGAGCTCCTAGGCATCTGGAGCAGGAGCTACGAGGCCAGGAGGAGCTCCTAGGCATCTGGAGCAGGAGCTACGAGGCCAGGAGGAGCTCCTAGGTTATTTATCCTGAAAATAACCTAAGGATGATGGATAAAAGAAAGTTCTGCATTGCTAGCATTCGGACCAAAATCTGGTTATATCTGTACATTGAAAATAATTTTGTAGGCATAGCTAGAGAATTGATACAGTAACATGGACAATGACATAAATTATGGCCGGGTTTAAATGCCCCCCCATTGTCTTATCTTGGGCTGTGACTGTCTTAAGTACTTTGAATTTTGTAGAAAACATCGTTGGCTACCCCTGTAACTCTAAACCATCATTTCCTCACCTTTTCAATCATCTGTGTCGTTTAGAATTATTATTTATTTACTTCGCCCATGGCATATCGTACAAGGACTAGCAATATATGTTAATATTTCATCTAGATTTGTAAACACAATAAAATGTAGATGGGAAAAAGTTCTATGTTCAAATACCAACATCTAGGCCGCCTCACCATTGAACCGCAGCATTGCCTATATTAAACACAAAATCAGATGCTGGATTGAGAAATGCCCTCAGCTTACAGTTCTTTAGAAACATTGAGGCAATACTCGATCTCTGTTTCTTTAAAAAGCTCACATGAGCACCAGTCTTTTATAACCTGATTTTAAAAAAAACAAAAACCAACGTTATGTTTTGCAAGCTTCATGCCAAGAGGATATGATGGGGAAGCCCTTTTCCTATGAGAGCTGAAGCAACTGCATTGATGAAGGCTTTTAATGTTACGCTTACAGCGTCCTGAAGATACCTTCCCGTGTCTGCTGATTTTGTTCCATCCATCATCAAGACGAGTTACAACCGTAATTATGCTTCTTTCTGCTTTCTTTCCAAGGCCTGGCCTCCAGATGACCATATATGGTTGTTTTTCCGTGTTTCACTATTTTTTTTTAAATTCAATTGTCTTTGTTTAAACTATTACTTTTAGAAGAGGTGTGTGTAGGGAGAAAAATCCCAGTCCAGTTCCAAGCCGAGAATAAAAAGCGAGGCTGATTGGAAAGAAAGATTCTGTTTATTGATGAAGCAGAACTAACACACACACAGCATGAAGTTCTGGGACAGCTGACAAAATGGACTTGAGCGTGGGTGGTTTTTTTTTTATACCTTCTTGAGTCCTATGGGGTCATGTCGGGGTCATAGGCAAAAGGGGAAATGCAAATCTTAGGTGTTTGTCTGAGCTAATCTTGTCAACCTTTGGCTTGCCTAATTGGGTTGCTTATCTGGAGTCTCCATCTGACCCAGTCTTTCTGAATGGATTACCAAATCTGCATTTCTAAAAGCTGGCCTCCTCAGTTTCTGCTTGGGGCAGGGAGACTGGTACTGGTTTCTGCTTTCCTTAAGATTTTTTCCCATTTCTCCTTTAAAGGAAATACTCTATCCTGCCTTTTTAATATTCTCCAAAATATTTCATTCTCTAGGAGGGTGGGTGGGTGCTGACTTTCTACAATTGTTTGAAAGAAAGAAAACATAAGCGAGTATGCGCGAGAGCAAAGATTGCACTTAAAGATTTTTCTTTAGACTGAGAATATTTTTACACAGTTGAATGATTTTTTTTTACACTTGATTTTCACTGCTATGTTTGAATGTTTGGGGTTGGAACCCCAGCAGTTGTGGGTAAATTAGAACAAGACATATGGACAAAATCTGTATAACCATTGCATTGTGTGTGATCCTGGGCATGTATCTTCAAACTATGAGGGGGCTGGGGGTGGGGACATATGTTTCCCTACTTCTTTCAAGATGTGTGAACGGAGAGAGTTTGGGTTGGGGTGGTGGATGCAATTCTGCCTAAACTACAGCTTTCTTTGACACAGGCTTCGGGAGCATGCGTTTCCAGGCAATCAGAAACATCTTACTCATCCATTTCTCCTATTGTTATCCTGCCAATCTGACTTCTGTTCCTTGGAAAGGAGGATGGACCAGCTGCTAGTATAGGCCCCATGCTGGTTCAGTGAGGAAAAACACCTTCAATTAAAGCTGCTTTGCCTCATACAGTACTGAAGGATAACCGCTCACTGCAGAAAATGCAGGGGTTTTGGCTAGTTCAAAAGAGTATGCTTCAGGAGAGATTATTTGACTGGAAAAAAATGGAAAAGAAACAAATGTAAAAAAATCCATCATCACAATCCCTTGGCTTCCAGATATAGGGACTGACATCATAAAGGCATATGAGAGATATTTGTGAGGCAAGCCAAGAGTTACCTGAAAAATATTTATGTCTGAGTAAACAATGATAGAAAGATTGTGACCAAATGGAAAGACATTAAGTTAAATAGCATTATTATTGACCAGTACTATTTATTTGGGGAGCTTCTGATTAGATTTAATTCCCAGCTAATTACTAAAAAGCAATGCTTCAACAGCAGTACCAAACTAGGGTTGTTTGCTCTAGATTATATCAGTCTGTAGGTGAGGAAGTACATGATTAAATATTCTCTCTCCCACTCTCTCCCTCCCACTCTTTCTTTCTTTCTCACTCTGGAAATCAGGAGGAAAACACCTAATCTAATTTCCATCTTTATTTTCCTTACTCTCAAGAATAATATACATAACCCATCATTTGGTAGATGCCTGATTTGGTCTGCAGTGGCACAAATTGCTGGCATGAGCAGTTAGAGCAAAAGAAAACATGGGGGATTATGAAAGCAGCTGATAATGAATGTAGGCAGTTCAGCTTTCCTCCTCTGGATTGTATGTGCGATTAGCTTGTTACTTCATAACTTTGCCATTTAAGTTTTCAGTTGGGGCCAGTCACAAAAATTCAAGATGACCACTGTCCAGAAAAGTATGAGCCTCACATGCTTCAAGGTTTGCTCTTAATGAATGTATGCTTATACAGATCAAAAAGTTGGGATTGGAAGCTGCTCAAGTTTACCTGAACACTCATTCAAAATTAATTTCAAAATGGCGTCTCATTTCACAGATTTCATAATTTGTAGAACGGTTTAAAAAGCTTGATTTCTTATTTAGCAGTTTCTCCTTATGCCTCTTTATATTCTTCATTGCCACTAATTATACAATGGATATACTTCCCTGCAGGAATGATGAAGATGATGGGCTGAGAGCCCTATCTGCTCCCTACCCTTACCCCCATCTCTCATCTGATGCTATTTCCAACTCCAGGAGGTAAGTGACAGTTTACTATTTTACCACCTTGTTTTGTAACACATAGTTGTCATGGAGCCTGTAGGAACGAGGCAACTGTTGCTCCCTGATCCCAACTCAAATGAGTTTTGTTTGAACTCATGAAACTCTTTTTGAGTAGAGCTTAAATGGCCGGGAGGGAAACTGAAGAGCAATGAATTTGGAATGGTTTATCATACAATCATTGCTCCAGTTAGTAAGATGACAACCAGACACTAATTTGTTAACCCTCACTTTTTGATTTGTTGCACTTGTTGACTATTGGAAAGCTATTTTTTTCCTTGTCACTGAAAACTGCATCCTTCCAACCCAATTGGTAAAGAGCAATCTACTTGATCTATTTAGAAAAGACCATTGAAGGAACTGATTAGAAGCCAAATCCAAATAGGCATACAAATAAACTTAGGTGGAGGTGGGGTGTTTCTATGGAAATAAATATCAATGCATACACACTGTAACTTTTGGAATGAGACATCAGTGTTATCTCATTGCATAAACCCGAGTTCTGAATTCAAACATTAGTTGTTTACATTATATGCTATGCTATTACATTCTAAATAGCAAATAATGTACATGAAAGATGGCTTCATGCCTATATTTGCCATCAGCTACATAGTTATATAATGTGCTAGCTTTTTTCCAGTAACATTTCATTTGCAGCAATTAAGAGCAAAAAGCAAAAAAGCTGAGAGCTGAAGCCAGCTCTAGATTAAAGTATGTGCCAACCCATTGGCTATATACCAATCTTTATTTTGAATCTCTTCCATGTGAAAATGTACTCTATGAAACTGAGATTCCAACTTTTGTTTTTCATCTGACAGTAGTCTGTGCTACACCTGTAAGTAAATGGCTTATGTCTAATGACAATGCCCTCTATAATGTGCAATGTGAGGTTATCTCTAAGCATTATTCACCAAACATTCATACATGTACCCCAAAGGCATCTCTCCTTTTTCTTTTTGGAAACATAGGGACAATACAAACTGTCTTAATGGATTCCAGCAGTCCTGTCTTGATGATCTAATTCTAGTTTTTATCACATGACTTCTTTATATCTTGGATTTGTAGCGGATTTCCAAAGCTTCTGCTTAATAGCAATAGCATGTAGACTTCTATACCGCTTTACAGTGCTTTACAGCCCTCTTTAAGCGGTTTACAGAGTCAGCATGTTGCCCCCAACAACCTGGGTCCTCATTTTAATGCAAGAAAATAGCAATGTTGAGTGAAAGGATTGTGCTAAATCACCATTAGGCAATCTGAGGTCCTTGGATTATAACGCAATATAGAGTATTGCTTAAAATTTGATACTTGAAATGCCTGGACAACTTGTCCAATATTCGATAATTCAAGACTATTTGGCAAAGGTTCTAATAACAATTTCCCCATAAGTCATCATCGAAGGATAAAATCTATGCAAGAATTCTAGAGTATTTATTTTGGCTGCACTGTGTTAAGTTCTTTCATGGACTACTCAAAAGTATTTCTGAAAAATGATGCCAATAGCTGTTATGAGACATATTACAATTGTCTGGCACCCTCCACCCCATATCATAATGGTCTGACCCTGACATCTGTTATGGGACATATTGCATTATATAATATTTATTGATCTGGACACTTTCCCTCCAGCCTTAAGGATATTTTTAAGATGTGGGTTATAGCTCTCAAATGCAATTATAAAATGAGAATGAAATTTTGAATCTCTTCCATGTGAGAATGCTGCTGTTGCCAGTTCTAGCACCAAGTGAAAATGCTGCTGTTGCTAGTTCTAGCACCATAATGGCAATGGTTATAATCTTGAGACTCAGCCATATTTGATATCTAGAAGCTGTATCTTCAGAAAATGTACATTTAGCAGAAGAGCCTGGATCCTTAATATTTCTCTAAGAAATATTAACAAAAACAGACTTCTTTAATTTCATTCCTAATGAAGCAACTATGCAAATTCTTAAACAAATCTATATAGTTCCTATGAGCATCCTAAAAACCAATGTTTTCAGTCACTGGAAATTTATTTCTCCCAGAAATGAAAATACATCAGTGCTTTGCTTGTTGTTTGTTCATCTAGTATTGTACAACAATTCATTCTACAGTCAAAAGAAAATGATCATGGCTAAATTGAATTTATCTTAGCAACAGCCTTTTATACTTGTGATTGATACTGTGCTCTTGTTCACTGGATATATTGTTAGTATATGTACCACCTCCCTTTCGGTTCTGATACTTAGCGTCATAGAAGCTTGTGCATGGAATTATAGGTATTTTTTTGCAGACTCTACAAGGACAATATGATTGATCCTAATATTTTCTTGTTGAAGGCAATATCAAGCTAGTTGAAATATAATGAATATGCACAGCTATTATTTATTTATTTATTTATTTATTTATTTATTTATTTATTTATTTATTTATTTATTTATTTATTTATTTATT
>JANHFL010006764.1:26282-41117 GCA_032468155.1 Oxyrhabdium leporinum | reverse complement strand
GAGAGTCTCTTCTTCTGAAGACAGGAGGATTTTTTTTTTTTTTAAAAGGCAGGGTAAGAAAATGTCGTCCACGGGCGGCGGCGGCTGGACATGACGTCCCAGAAAGGAAGGGAAGGAAGGAAGAAGCAGGGGAGAAAAGGCTCCCTTCTAGGATCTCCCTCCCCCCCCTGTTTTGGAGGTGGTAGCGCCCGCTGGGGTTGGCGCGCGCGGCGCTCCCTGAGGCACCTCAGTTACGGGGTCGGCGGCGGAGGAAGAAGAAGAAGAGGAAGAAGAGGAAAAGCGCCGCCGGGAGAGCCTCACCCTCGTCATGTCTTCTCGCCAGCGAAGCCCCTTGGCCGGCCGGACTCGTAGCAGGTCAGAGCCGGGGGTGGTGGTCGTCGCCGCGCGGAGCCGTCGGCGGCCTGGTGTGTGTGTGTGTGGGGATGCTCCACAGGCCGTCCTCGGAGCCCCGGAGGCCTTTCCTCCCTCTCCCCCTTGTGACCCAAACAAGGCGCCCGATGTTGGCCTGAGGGGAGCCCCGTGTTGAACCCCTCCCCCCCACACGCCCCGATCCTCTGGGGAGGGGGGTGGGCGTCCGTCGCCCCCTTCCTCACAGGGCTGTTGTTCGGGGGGGGGAGGGCCTCGGATGCCGAAAGCGGGACGCGATCGCCTGCTTTCAAAGCCAGCTGGGGACCCTGGGTGTCCCGTCGTGCGCGTCTGTACGCGCCAACACGCGTGTCCGCCCAACAACCGGCGGTGAGGGAAAAGCAGAACGAAAAAAGCCCCCCCCTCCCGCCAAGAGGGATCCGGTTCCTCGCCCGGGGGACGGGGGGGGGCGGAAAGAGAGAGCCGGGCCGTAACAGGAGAGGGGAGGCGTCGGCGAGGGTGCTGGAAATGCGCTTCGGCCTCCCGCTTCTGCTTCCCCCCACCCACCCCTAAAAAAAAGAAGTCCTCACGACCGGAAGTCCTCGGCTTACGGCCGCTTGCTTACTGACGGCTAGCAGCTACAACCGGCCCCCGGTCGGTGGGGGGACGCTGGAGTCGGGAAACGGTCTCGGGACTCGCTTAGCGACCGCGGCGGAGTTGGACCGTCTCGCCCGGCGACCGAGATTCCAGTTTTGTAAGGCGAGGACCAGCTGTAGCAGGATGGAGCTCTTTTCTCCCCCCCCCCCCCATTATACCCTACAGGCAGTCCTCGACTTAACGACGGCTCCTTGAGCGACTGGTCTGGCTTAGAATGGGAGAGGGACTTAGGACCATTTTCCCCGCTTCTGAGCCTGGCAGCGTCTCCGGGGTCGGGTGATTGGCATCCCCATGCCTGGCGGCCAGCTCGTCCCCTTTAGCGACCTCCTTCCCCAATGGGGAAGCCAGATTCACTTAGCAACCGCCTGACCGATCTAACAGCTGCAGGGAGTCGCCCAACAATATATTATTAAATATTTAATATCAAAAAGAGGCCAGACTCCCTGCAGGAACGCCTGGCTCACTCGGCAGCCTAAGGCCTGGCCCCAGTGGGGGCCGTTCAGTCGAGGCAGCCGCCTGGGATCAGGTCAGATCAGGCGGTTCGTGTATCTTCTGACACTTTGCCTCCGGCGGTTTGAGGCTCCTGTTTCCCGACTGTTTCTCCTTTCCGGCAGATCGACCGCTTCGTGGAGCCAAGGCAGGAAGCGCGACGCAGACGGGAAGCACCGGAATCCGCACGAGCCCAGCGGTCCGGCCATCGACTGCGGCGCGTACGGTCTGGCAGGCGGCAGGTCGGAGAGGTAGGTGCACGGAAACGTTTCCTCCCCGTTAAGCACGGGTCAGGCCCGCTTGCGGCAGAGGCTGGCTGTAAAATGTTTAGTTCCCGGTAATATTTTAGCAGCCTGCTAAAAAATGCTTTCGAGTCGCATCCCAAACGGATGATGATAAGCCCTGTCCTGCACGGAGTGACTCCAAAGGAGGGTTCGGTCGTACGGCGTGGATGGTGCGGCTTCGCCTGCGCCGCGGCCGGGACGGGGTACGCTGCGTTTGCGTGCTTTAAATATTGTGACGAAGCTGCCACTTTCTTTTCCCTGCAACTCGGCGTCCACAGTTTCACAACCCCAGAGAGTCACAAGCCCCGTTCGAGATGTTCAGACTGGGGGAGCGCGGTTGAAGAAGATGAAATGAGGACTAACGTCAACAGAGAAATGGCGAGGTACGGCAGATCTGCAATGCGTGTAAATTCAAACTTGTCTTGCCCGAGGTCAAAAACAAATCTTTATTCTTTCCAGAGAGGGGGATCTAGTAAGGTGGGGAAGGTATTGCCCCTTTTCATGTGGCACTTTTGCGTTGGAAATAAAACAATTTCATGCTGTAAGATCAAGTTGGAGAACGTGCTAGCTCTGGTCGATAAATCCAGTAGGTCAGGAAAATGTGGGTAATAAAGAGTTACCGTCTAGCAAATGTTAGAATATTAAGTGTTACATTTGTTAAATAACAAAACAGCACTGTAGCGATACGTGCACTGTGAAAGTAGCTTTATTAAAAAGCAAATGTTTTACAGATACAAAAGAAAGCTTCTAATAAATGAATTTGGACGAGAAAGGAAGACCTCTACCGGAAGGTAAAAGAAAAATCATTGTTCAGAGCAAATCTACCGGGGGTGATCTGTGAAATGGAGGCTGATGGGAATGAATGATTGAAGGGTGGCTACATCAAAAGCGAGCGGGAGTGAGAGGAGGGAAATGAAGAAAAGGGGAGGCGTTTCCCACCCCAAGGGCGGGAGAGCGCTAAAAGCGTGGGGGGGGGGGTCCTCTCAAATCTCTCGTGACTAGGGGTCTTGAGAACGCAAAGCCACGGAAGTGGAATGAATTGAAAAATAAAACCTCCTTTCTGTTTTTCCAGTTCGGATTCCAAGGAGTCCACAGCAGCCGTGGAACTGGAGACTGACGAGGCTGTCCTAATGAGGAGACAAAAACAGATAAACTACGGGAAGAATACGTTGGCGTATGACAGATACATTCAAGAGGTTCCTCGGTAAGCTCTTGACTCACATGGTGGAGATTCTTTTCAGCACAAAGTGTAGTTTAATTTGCAAGTATTGGGGCAACCTGAAGGTTTTGGTGTGAGGAAAATGAATTTCTCCTCCCCAGAGGTACCTGCTCCTTTTCTGTTTTTAGTCTCATAAATCGCCGGGATCTCTTGTAGCATTATAGACCAGCCAGCATCTTGGATCGGAGGCATAAATTATACTTCTAAGAAAGAAACCTAGCCTTGCTTTTGACGGGAGAAGGGAGGAGCAAAAGGGAAAGCGATGTAAAAGGAGAGGTCGGAAAAATGTCCTTGGAAAGTCGGCCATAACGTCGTACTGATTTCAGGCTCGCCCACTTTGTAGTAAACCGCTACTACAACGTCTCATTTCTGGTCTCGCGAATGGCTGCATTGAAAGCTGCGGCGGAATATTCTGAGGAGCTGGGCGGCTCCGATGTCAAATTTGCACTAAAACTATTCCTCTGTGTAAATGAATAAAACAAATATAAACCGCAGCAGGGCATCGCCGAGAGGCGGGTGGCCTAGGCCCGTCGGAAGAGGAGCAGCCCTATTTCTGAGCGACCGTGCAGTTAGAAGGCCTGTTTTATTTCCTCTGGGAAATTTATTTATCCAGAAATGGCTGCGGTGCTAAGTTGCTGAAGGTCGGTGGTGTGCTAAAAGTAGCTGAAATGTTTCTTTCCAAGGTGTCTCCGGGTTCCAGGGGTCCATCCGAGGACTCCAAATAAATTTAAGAAGTACAGCCGGAGATCTTGGGATCAACAGATCAGGCTTTGGAAAGTCGCGTTGCATTTCTGGGACCCTCCCCACGAAGACGGCTCCGATGCACGAGGGCTGTAAGTAGGGAGCCTTTAGACGCCGGGGGGCCATTTTAATTCGGGAATCGCTCAGCCAGGAGCAAGCTTCCGAAAGGTGTGGGGCTTCTTCCTTACGAGGCAAAGCTTAGCTTAAGGGGCTGCATCATTCACCTTTGTGGGATTGGGCCCAGTAGGCGTAGCACAGGCAGGCCTCACTTAACGACTCTCTCTCGTTTAGCAGTCATTCAGCTGCAAGAGGGCTGGAAAAGTAACTTGATGGTCGGCCCTTCCACTTTGCCCCTCTGCGTGCGTGCGTGTGTGCGTGTGCGTGAGATCGACAGTTGGGCCCTTTGCAGCCAGCAGGCATTGGTGATGGTTGCAGCATCACAAGCTCCCGTGGCTGCCCTTTGCCCACTTTTTTTTTTTTTTGGTCAGTGGAGAAACTGGCGGTGAAAGGGCAACTCTTGGTCACGTGATTTCTCGCTTAACGACAGCAGGTGATTTGTTTAACAGCCACATCGGAGGCTTAGCCAGAGTCCATTGCGGTCCCCTGGTGCTTTGCTCGCTGGCCACACGGCTCAGCTCGATTGCTGGCAGCCTCAGTTGTGGGTACGTGAGGAGGACTGCGTGTGGTTTCCTACAAAATGTACGGAGCTATAATGCCCCAAGTACGTTGATACGAGGGTTATTAACTTCTTAAAAAAACTATAAACAATTCAACCTGATGTGCTAGCAGGTCATCAGAATTGTAGGCCACCTCCAGAACATAGTTGCTGCAGCAGAGCCCATGCAGTTATTTTAAAACGGAATTATTTTTCTGAAGGTTTTATTTATATGGCTGTCTACTTACCTAAATACAAATGGATCTTTACATTACATTATTACATTAATAAAAATAGAAAAACCTCATCCACTACAAAGCTGCTGGAATACTTTTCCGAACTACTTAAATGTAATACTAGAAATCATTGGAAAACGCATGCGATTTATACCTCCAGTTCCTATTGGCTTCACTTCCAGCGAATATCGAGGTCGCCGGATGAATCGGGAGGCAGGTTTTGGGTCTCCAGAGAGGCTAAACGGGCGAAGCTGAATTCTCTCCTTGATCCCAACGATAGAAACACGTTTCCTAATATTGCTAATCCCGCGTTTTATTTCTGCAGCAGCCCCGTTGACCTCGGTGATATGGAAACGGAATCGGTAGGAAGTAATTCCTTGGCGCTACAGGGAAGTTCCCGAGAGGGCAATGTAAGTCGTCGGAAGCTTGGTTTAAGTTGTAACCGTGTGTCGGCTTGCATAGATGGCTAGTTGTGTAGTGTCTGTCCTTGGCCGTCCCGAAGGGGCCCCCCCTCCCCCTATCCTTCCCCCCACTATCTGCGTTCAAGTTCCCCTCTTTTTGCTTCATTTCCCGACCGTCTTGCCCGCCGTCTTTTTCCTTCCTTCCTTCCTTCCTTCACGTTTTCTGCCACCAGCACAGCCGCTGCTTCAAGGCAGCGGGACTTAACCAAGCGGGCCTCTGGGGCGGGGGGGGGGAAGCTGCCCAGGACACCCCTCCAGCCATTGGAATAATCTTGGCTCCTGCATGTCATTGCAGCTGGCAGAGTGAAGGTTCAAATGTTCTCTCCAGAATAAGGCTGCAGGTTTTTGGTGGGAAGTGAAAGGGGGGGGGGGGAAGAGAAGAAAGGTTATACCTCCTGAGCCGAAGGGAGGTCGCAATTAATAGGAGGCGAATGAGTCCGTGCTGCGTACAGGAAAAAACGGGGGCGAGTTCACCACGGGTAGTCCTTGAGTTGTGACTGCGATTGAGCCTGGCCGTTACAGCTGCAGGTTGGGATGGTCGTAAACCTGGTCACCCTGGGACCAGACCTGATTTCACCTCCTTTTCTGCGGAGGTAGTTAAAGCAAGGCGCCCTGGTCGTTAAGCAAGCCGCGTGGCTGTTAAACGGGCGCGTTGTTCGCCAGGGGGTGGCTTTTGCTGGAAAACCAGGGTGAATGTTGGCTTCTGGCAAAACCGTAAATCGCTGCAAAGAGCCATAAATGTGAGCCATTTGAAATGGGGCCATGGTAGGGATGTGTGTGTGTGTGTGGATGTCAGAACTTTGAAAGCTGGGGGTAAGTCCCGTTTGGAGGTTCCGCTGTATGCTTGAATGGTCACAAGCCGAGGACTACCTGTACTTCTGAGCACTGAGAACTATACTGTCCTGTCCAATTGCCTGGGAGGGTCTAAGGGCTCCTCCCGTGGGCAGGAGGAGGGGGTTGGACTAGAAGACCTCCAGAGTCCCCTCCAGCCTAGGATTCTACGCTTTCTGATGCAGCGCCCAATAAGTGCAACCTGTTTCTTCCGTAAAACGAACCAGTCGTACCCTGAGGTTCCCGGCGTGTTAACGTGGTAACCTCCCTTCTAGGTGACCTGTGCAGACGGCAACCAAAGCGAGAAGAAGAAGAATTAAGCATCGGCCCGATGACAAAGTCCGGTCAGAGGCGCCTTCCGGTATGAAGCTGGTGGAGTCGTGTGTCCTGCGGGGTCCCTTGCCAGGAAGGGGCGACTGCAGGGGAGTCCCACCGAAAGGGGGCCTTCTCCTGCGCTGCCATCCAGGGCCGGGGCAACTTTTAAGGTGAAGCCCGGTGTCTCTCTGGCCCCTTTTGAAAGCATCGAAACGGGAGTCGTGTATGCAATTGTGTAGCTGCCTAATCGATCTTACCTGCGCACGTCCGAAGCAGGTGGCTTTGGAAACAGCCGGACTGCGGTGGAGAGAAACCCACCCGAAGGGGCAAGGTTGCCACGGTTTTTAGCGGTTATAAAACGCGAAATTTTAGCAAGAAAATAGTTTTAGCGCTTGGTTAGTGTCTTTTAACCGCGGCACGAGCCTGGGCGGGACGGGGCGGTTCTGCGCTCTGTCTGTCCTGTCATTTTTAAAAGTGAGAATTTATGCTTTTGGCGTTATTTCTTTCAGAATTACCAAACAATTGGCAGTAACCTTTTTCCCGGGGCACGCAGGCCTCTTCGAGAAATAAACGCCCTCTTTTGGGTGACACACCTCCTCGAGCTTTCAACCGATAACTTGTAAATAGTTTTCTGCAGGGCTGCGCGAGCTTTGAAGGGAGCCTGGGAATGTTATTTTTATTCATTCTTAATACCTTTTTTTTTTTACTATTGTTGCCGTTTTTGTATGGAATAAAATATAAATAAAGCAAAACTGTCTCCGTATAACTTGAATAAAAGTCTGTCCTTTTCAAGCATTCTGAAAGGAGGTGCAGATAAAGATCCGGGTAACGCGGCTAGTTGCTGTAAGTGGAGGACTCACTACCAGAGATTGAACATATTTACATTTTTTAAAAGGTCGTTTTGAAATTGCAGCCCTGTTCGCGTAGTTTGGGTTATTCCACCGAATTTAATCGGACGGGTTCGTTTCTGAGTGAGAACATAAATGCGAATGGATGGCAGAATTAATGCCCTCGGTGGAAATTTGGGGGGATATCTGACTCAAATTGCATCGATACATCTTGCTTGGGGATCTGCAGTCCCCAGCACAGCTTTTGAGGTCTATCCCTGCAAGACTGAACCGCACAAATTCCAACTCGGAAATGGATTTTACGAATGGAGCGTAGACGTGGCCGGTCTTGGGAGGTGCGGCCGCAAAAAGTCCCTTTTCCTGGTCATTGTTGGCCTGTTTTGCTACAGTTGAACAATTGCTGATTGGATTTCTGCTTTCTGAAGTCAATAGTCCATTCACCCTTCAAGAAATGCCCTTTGATTATGTAGAATTGGAGCATGTGTGCTTAAGAGCATTCTTGCTCTTAAATAAGCAGGCACACCGAAAAAACGGCATGGGAAATACCAATGTTTAATTGGGTCAAGTTGCATGTGGGGTTTTTTTGATAGCGCCTCAGGAGACGGTATCATTTCATACGCCTTCCTGACAAAATGGCAGCTGAAATCATTTACATGCACGCACAGAGAAAGCCTCACTTTGGTTACACAAAACTAAAAGACGGGGAGGGGGGTGTGACCCTTCAGAGAGCTCCTTGGCAAGGTTTTCGGTTCAGGGCTAATTTGGATCAAAGTCTCCTGCTTGTCTGCTTTATAATTTTTGTAAACATTTTGTGATTGTTCAACTAGAAGCTTACGTCTCATTTTCAGCCACTCTTTACCTTTTGACCTCCTGAATTATATGAAAAGTTGAATTGAGAGGACACCAGCAAGATATCTCTGAGAAAATGGATCCCTGGGCTGTAAAAAAAAAACCAGCCTCAAATCACAATAAACTTCTGTTTAGCCATACTTTAGCTTCCTTTCTCCTGTTACCTGACTCCCTGGGCTTAATTCATGTTTGGCTAATGGCCCTTGCATTCTCTCCAAGCTCAGCTCAGTGGTTCTCTACATGCATCTACAGGGAAATTTGGGGGTGGGGTGGGTTTTTTTTCCCTTTCTATATGCTTGAACCATTTTGCCTTGTGATTAACTCCAGTGTCAGCTAACTGAAATAAAACCCCTTTTTCTCAAACGCATTCAAACGACAACAGTGATAAGTAATCCACTAGCCATTTGATCCCCAATATCGAAACAAGGTGTTTGAAAAAAAAATAATTTCCCCAATGCTGTTACTGAGTCCACAACAGAGCTGGCATTGCGGAGGTGTAGGGACAGGGAGTCCGTGACATACAACCACAATTGCGCCCCAAATTTCTGTTGCTAAGCAAGATGGTTGTTAAAATGAGCTTTCCCCTGTTTTATGACCTCCCCTGCCGCAGTTGTTCAGTGAATCACTGCAGTTGTTCAATTTGTAAGGCAGTTAAGTGAATATTGCTTCGCCGTTGACTTAAGGTTGCAAAGGTGATGACCCCGGAAGGCAGCATCATAAATCCATGCCAATTTTGATCATGTGACCAGGGGGGTGCTACAACAGCCGTAAGGGTTAAAAACTGTCGTAAGTCACTTTTTTTCGGTGCCCCTGGAACCGGAGGGCACTTTTCTCCTAGCTGAAGCTCTGTTCCACAATCTGCATGCGGTTCGAGTATTCATGGGTTTGGGGTCAGGTGCCTGGAAGGGCACATTACGGAAGTGATTCCCATAAAAGCCCACGAAATTGGTTTATGCTTTTGAGGCTAAGTACGTAGTATGAAATCTTCCCTGCTCCTTCCATTGTTTTAATACCCAAATATATTTATCTGGACGTGCAAAACGAGTTGGAACAAGATAGAGCAGTGATGGATGAGCGGACGCTCCCTTTGCCAACTTTATCATCCCTTCTTGTCAGTTATGGAAATGATTTCCAGAAATTGAAAGCTGTGAAAAAATGCAAAATAATAAAAAAAAGGCTAGAAGGAAAAGGAAAATTGGATTCCGCTTTGCCAATGTTATCTGACTTAGCCTTACCCCAAGTGATATAAAAAGGAGAGTCTAAAGTAGTCCTTTTTGCAGCCCTTATCTAAGAAACAAAGTTAGGAGCAGAGTCTCTTTCAGCATGTGAGAATGTTGACATAACCGATAGAGCAGAGAGAGCAAGAACATCCATTACAATATGGCCCAAACATCAATCTTTGCAGTGTGCAAAAAAAAAATAGGCGCCATCTTTGCAGGACAATGGATGCTATTATAATCCACCACTAGATGGCACTAATGTTCCAGAAATTCAACTTTGTGATCTGCTCTTTGCAGGAGCATCTGGCACCCAAGAATAATCACAGGTAAAATCGACCTTCCCCTTCCATGCGAGAATCCCCCCCCCTGAACAACATACATGCCTAGATAGTGAAAAGTATGCCTAGCTTAGTGAAGAGAAGGATTAGGAGTGATAATCTTCCTGTAATTGAGGAGCTGTCACAGAGAAAAGGTGGTCAACTTATTCGCCAAAGCACCCGAGGGCAGGATAAAAAGTAACGGATGGAAACTTATCAAGGAGAGATCCGACCTGGAATTAAGGAAAAAAATTCCATCACAGTGGATATTTGAAACAATAACAGTATAAAGAGCACGTGGTTTTTAAAGCAATGAGTTGAGTGTTTCCTTTCGTTGTGTAACAGATAACTCATAGGGATGACTTTATAATAAACCCATGAACGTTTGGGGGATACCTTAGCATTGGCTACTATGGGAACTGATTTTCTGTGATTGCCCCAACTACACGCAGGCCATAAGTAACGCAGCAAGCTTTCTTTGTTTCAAATCAATATTTAGAAAGAAATATTACATTCAAAGACCTCAACAGGGGGCTGAATTATGCTCCTGAAATACGGGATTTCATACCGTCTCATGAAGAGCCATGGTTCTGTTGACCTAGGATGTGGCAGAGAGGATAATCCTACTTAACTGGAAAGGAAGTTGACTCTTGACTTTCGGAAATGGTTCTAGGCTATGAATTTGTTTTTCCACTTCTGGACTGAAGCCACCAGATGGTATCAAAGATCATAGGAAAATATATCCACCTCCTGGTTCGTGCCAAGAGCCCCTGTTTCAGTTCTGAGCTAGTCTTTTGCTCTCTTTTCCCTACATCTCGTGCAGAATTGGAAGTCTTCTTTTAAAATAAGCTCTTCAGATAAAATCTAACCAAATTTCATGGAAGCTGCTGCTGAAGGTTATTTACTAGAAAGAGAGCAGAGAAGAGCAACAAAGACGATTGGGGGACTGGAGGCTATATAACATGAAGAACGGTTGCAGGAACTGGGTAGGTTTAGTTTAAGGAAGAGAAGGACTAGGGATGACAGGATGGCAGCCTTCCAATATTTGAGGGGCTGCCACAAAGAAGAGGGGGGGGGTGTCAACCTATTCTCCAAAGCCCCTGAAGGCGGGACAAGAAACTGGATGGAAACTAACCAAGGAGAGGAGCAACCCAGAACTAAGAAGGAATTTCCTGACGAAATAATTAGCCAGAGGAACAGAAGTTGTCTTCAGAAGTTGTGGGTGCTCCATCACTGGAGGTTTTTAAGAAGAGATTGGACAATCATTTCTCTGAAATTGTACGAGGTCTCCTGCTTGAGCAGGGGGTTGGGCTAGAAGATCTCCAAGGTCCCTTCCAACTCTGTTATTCTGATTAGGGTACTGGAGGCCTTAACACGTTTTACGCAGTAGGTATCAATTTAGGCACACTAATTAACTTTCAAGCACAAGCAGGCAATCATCCTAAGTCAACATCCTGGGTTTGATTTTTTTTTTTAAACTCGGTATCAATATGCCATCTCAGAAAGGACAATACTAATAAAATGTAACACAGTCCTGACACAAATTGAATGTTTTAGACATATTCAAATCCTGGCAAATCTTTACACCTCCGAGAAGTCCTTCAACCCGACATCCTTTTTAAAAAAAATCGATCATGTGGTTATTGGATAAATAAAATATGTGATTCTTCAGCACATAAACACCCTTTGTTAAATGTGTCCGTCAATAGACAATTCGTATAAATGATACTAACTATCTTCAGAGGCATAATATCACCTTTATTGATAAAATAAATCTCCGAAAGACAGATCAAATGGACGTCAACTAACCATGCATGACATTAACAGGGATTAGCCCGAAAGCAACCCACATGGGACAAAGAATTTTCAGTCAGAAGCCATCATACTCCGTATTCCTTCTCGGTAGGTACAACAAATGCCAGCAAGGCCGCAAACCATTCTATCATCTTACATTGATTTTGTCCATGTTCTCCACAATCTATCCCGCTGTTTTTCTCGGAGTCTTCCTTACTCTCTTAATTTCTTTCTCAAGACGCTCCCTTCTAAATGCAGGAAAGGATGGAATCGAGCACAGCTCCCGGAGAAGGCCCAACACACCGAAAGCGGTCTTAAGTCAATCACAATGAGCTAAATCGGGAAATGATGATCTTCGTTGTGTCACAAGCGAGCTCAGAAAACGCTCCCCAAGGAAGTGCCAGGTCCCACTGGAGTAGCACAACCCTCTTTTCTAGGGCGGCGAAACTTTTAACAAAGTGGGCAGACTTGCCGCTTCTGCCTTAGTGTAGTGACTTAACAATGTCTTCAGAGCCTCAACCCGCGGTCACTGAAGTGAGATACGGTAAAGTCCACTATTTTGGCCCAGCCACGGCTCGATGCCTGCAGAAGATGCTCCCAGTTACTCGCAGGAGACATGAGCTGTGGCGGGATTTGTCCTGCGATCAAGAACCAAGAGACAGGAGAATTGGAAAGTGTTTGCTGGCTTGGTTGAGACTACAGGAGAAGGCAAAATGCATCGGTGCCCTGATTGCAAGGGAAGGGCGAAAGTGTTTATCTGCAATGTTTGTTTCCAGATATTTCCAAGGAGAGGGCTGGGAACCCGACTACTTCTGTCTTTCTGACTCTTCCTGACCTTTTTCTCTCCAGCAGTTTCAGAGTTATGCTCTCGTAAGTGCCATCCCCAATTCCTGGTGTTCTAATATCGCAGTTCCAGCTCGTGCTTTGAGGTCACGAGTCTCTTGTTCCAGCTTTGCTTCCTTGGTGGCCTCAAGCAAGTTATTCTTTCCCTGGCTTAAGCCTTTGGCTTGCCCTCCTGCAGAATGAGGAATAATAATAATAATATTGTTCTTTCTTTCAGAAATAACAAGACAATGAAAAGCAGAGCCACCAGAGGGCCTTTGTAGGCTGGTAGACAAACAGCGGCGTGTACATCTGGATGCTGGGGACTGTTGTCAAGTTTCTGGAGCAGCTGCTTCAATTCCATGCTTCTCTCTCGTACAACGAGGTATCACTTTTTTTCTGACCAAATCTTTATATTCGAACTTGACGTGTTTCAGAAGGAATCTGAAATCTGGCCATGTGTTTAAGACTGGGATGATCAGGCCTGGGTATTCATAACGATGCTTCATCCTTTCCCAATTTTGAAAAACCCGCTGAAGGTTTTTGAAAGTCTTGTGCTTTCACACTCCTTGATGTCACCTATGCAATGGCACCAGTTGCACAAATCGGTTCGTTTTAGACATTGTTCTGACAAAGGGATTTGTGAATTTTGATTCCTTGTTGGGCAAAAACGTTTCCCTCTGTGGGGCAAGCAGTAAAATCAATGTCTACATTTCTCCAGGGAACACTTGAATCCAGTTGAAAAAAAATAGCCTAATTGTCCTGTTTGATCTTATGGTTGCAAATTTGGTTAAGTCCAGATTTCAGATCCCTTTTGAACCATGTCAAGTGTAATAAGGTATTATTTGTTAATATATAAAACTTTCGGGTGATTTTTGCCATTTTAAAAGCATGTTAAGAAGGTAGTGTTCAGTTCAGTTATTGAGAGTCATTTTCATCAGCGGATTGAATTTTCGGCACTTCCTGGCTCACCCAATCTGATTTCAAAGCACAAGGATATTTTGTAGGACTATAATCCCTGGAAGGAAAATAAATAAATAAATGAAGAATTAGAAAATTCTCCAAATCCATTTTAGGGTCTTGATTCAAACTCTCTCTTTCTAGTACATCAAAATCACAGTAGTAGAACCACAATGTCAGGGAGAGAATGACGGTGTGGAAAGAGCTGAGAAGGTGTGTCGAGAGTCTAGAGAGGCATGGCTCTCCAGCAGAAGATTCAAGCTTTCCAAGGCTTTCCTTGCAAAGGTAAGAGTCGTGAGCCTTAAACGGATGGTGAATTTGGCCATTTAAAATCGGATGTGCAAATCCTGGTCACCCTTTAGAACAGAGCAAGCATATTTTTTTTCCTTCTTTTTGTCTGAGACAAAGCCAAAATGTTTAATGTTCCCGATGTGGCATTCTGAGCTCTGTTTACAGAATGTCACCTTAGCACTCAACCCTTCCTGGTTCCCGTAACAGTTTCTTGGGTTTTCGGGGGCCTATATTCTTACCCTTCCCCCATCTACCTCTCCACTTCTTTGTGCACCTGGATATCCATATATTGGAAAATGCCCCTTTTCCACCCTGGAGAAACCTTATTTGTGTCAAGGGGTTTCCTTGTTCTCCTTCCCGCCCAAGTGCTTTGAGCCAAACAATCAATGCAGCGCCTCTCAACTTTTTTTCCCCCCCTTTTCCAATTAATTAATTTAAATTGACCATTAAGTCAGCAGAGGTTTTGATTGATATTTTCATTAACAGCCCTCTCATGCAGACCTGTCCAACACCTAAGAAATGTATGATAATGTCCAATCTGCACGAAGGGCCTGAGCCTCTCCCTTCACCTCTCAGTTCCAGTGAGTTATTACTCGAATTGTGCTGGCTGTTTCATTGAGTGTAATTTGAATACAGATTAGCTGCCCTGCTGTTCCAGAGCTTTAGCATTATCATTACTGGGGACAGTAATTTGACTGATGAACACGTGGGTTATCACAAGGTTATCACCTTCACAGTTCTGGAAAAGTCTCCCACCCCACATGTGGAAGGAAAGACACCGGCAGCTTTCGTGGCAAAATTAAGCCCTGTAAATTGGTTCCTCCGGTAACTTATTGAATAAATTCCTTTCCTAATTAAAGAACCGATATCCCTCTTTACTCTCAGATATTGCAAGGCTTTATTAGATTGATGAACTAATATCAATTTGACTTTCTTAAAAAATGTGAATTAAGCACCCTCATCCAATTAGACACGAGCACTCCATACGTGTAAAGTGATTTAGAAAGCTAAACGGACAAAGGAAATATATTGGCTTGAGCTCATGAAAGCAATTATTATTCAGCCACTCCTTCTCAAAAGACATGCTTTTTCTTAATTAGGAAAGAATGAAAAAAAAAGTCTCCATAATTTACAGGAAAAGAAATCCAGACTGGGATGATACTGAAATTTCTGCTTAAGTTATTAGTACAGCTAGGCCACTCAACTATAATTATCCAATCCTGTGATGAGTTTAAAGTACTCAAGGCGTTAAATTCAGCTCCATTATAACAGAAAACCAGTGCTTTATGCTAATCTTTCAACTCAAGGAATGTGAAGGATGCAAAAGAAATGAATTTATAATTTGAACTGAAAGGGAAGCGTTAATGTGAAAGTTGCAGTGGAGCTGAATTCATTGGGGCAAAAGGTTCAGAGGTTGTGATAAATGCACCTGTCAAAAAGCCAAATAAATCCAAAATTCATCGTGCATCAAAAACGTTGGAAGTTCAATTTACAGTAGCTG
>JANHFL010006762.1:44295-71182 GCA_032468155.1 Oxyrhabdium leporinum | reverse complement strand
TGACAGCAACCAATCAGGATACTCTTCCTGTGCCCCAGGAAGTTCAAAGCCAGAGAGGGTATAAAACCCAGGGACTCTCAGCACCACTTCCCTTTTCTTCGCCCAAGATCTCCAAGGCATGTGATCCTGTTCATCAATAAACCTTCTTTCCAAGCAATTTCCATGAATCCAGTGTCTTTTTCCCCACTTAGAACTGAACCCAGAAGGATATTTCTTCCAACAAAATAATGTGGCTTTTATCGGTGTATCTATTTATTTTTCTCCAACCTAATGTCCTTCAAACATTTTATGACTACAACTCCTAGAATTCCTGAACTACATAATTATAAGTACTATTTTGAATATTCTTGCTTGGGACTATATTCCACGTCACATTTGTCCCTCTGGCCAATCAGGACATTTTCAGAACTTGCTCTGCTCATCAAATTCAGAGGTGGGAGGGTTCCAGATGTCATCATTTTCCAAACCTTCCAATATTTTTCTAGTCCTTCCTCCATTTAGTTTTGTTTTTTTTAAATCACAGGATTACTTCCTTCAAAAACAAAATAGCCACGCAGTGTCTTCTAATTTGCTTGCAGTGGCAGCTTTCTGTCCTCAGCTAAGCCTCCACCATTTTCTTGCATCCCCAGTTCACTGGACTATTGGAAATGTAAACTTGCACCACATCCAATAAAGAGAAGAAGTAAAAGAAGAAGTAGTCCAGAATATTAATCACAGGGGAGATTCTTGGAGCTGATAGATGGTACAGTCAGAACTTCTTCCCTTCCTCCCTGCTACATACACAGCTGAGAACAGGATGTCCATTAACATTTTTTCCAGCTGATCTCTTGTCCAACAAGCCATTCTGGAAAAAGTAAGAAATTATAGGCACGCTCCTCTGGAAGTCCATGGCTTGTCTATAATTATGCAAGTGCTTGCAGACAAAATGTCATCTTATTTTCTACAGCGGAAATAGAAATAGCAATGAGCAAATTCATTCCCAGAGCTTTTTTTATAGTTCAGCACTAAGCGCCTGCAATTCTACTGAAAATCCTGATTTTCTGCCAACAGCTACAGCTACAGAGCTTCCAATCAAAACATCCCCTCAGGATTTTCCATTCTCAGCATCTTCCCCTAATGACTACTGTATCCCATTCTCATGCAGTACTTCTAATCCCACAGGTGTAGTTTGCCATCCTTTCTTAAATAAAAATGAAATGCATTAAGATTTTAGATTACTTTTGATCAAGCTCTTCCACTAATACATTGCGAGCTGATCTAACCGGACAGCCTTTCCTTAAAGGTATCAGATGCCAATACTACTCCATCTTAAAGTAGCACGTCTGATATATACAGTTGGCAGGAATTTTATAGCCATACAATTCAAATTCCTCATCAAAGAAAGAAAACCTTTCTAATTTTACAGTATTTATTCTGTGATGTTTGCTGTTTTTCTTTTTTCTAGTTCTGCTAGTCACAGACCGACAAGTTCTGCCAGAAACCAACTCCTGGAAATCTTATTAGATCCTACATTAAGGCAGATATTTTTCAAGTTAAGCAATGTGATTTCAACCTCAAAGCCAAGAAATAAATAAAAACATTACAGAAACTAAATTCTCTATCCCATAAATTTTGTGTTTTGCTACACTTCTGCAGAATCATGCAAAGAGAATCAACTATGTATTATCAGCATAATTTGCTAGTCAGATGGCAATACATCCATGAACTCAAATTAGCCAATAATCCACTTGCAATAGAGAGATCATTTCCCTAAACTATCTAGATAGAATATCTAAGCAAGGATACCAATTTTCTGAATTTCTTGTATATAACCTTTCTGCAACCAATATAATCAATCACCATGGATAGTCCTATGTGTAACTCATGACAAGCCCCCTTTAAAACCATTTACAATATTGGTGGTCAGCATATCATTTGGTCAGGATTTTTCTAAGTTACAAATTGTGTACATAAGGGATTTTTCTTTTCACTACTTGGAATATGTTGGAATACATTTTTAGCTTTAATCAAAACAGAAAAGGCATTATATTATTTTTTCTCCACATCTGCTTGATGCTAGGCTACAGCTTTGGGGAGAAAAAGGAAAATATCAATTCAAAATGCTGTCATTATAAACTATATAAACTAGGCCTGGCTGAAAAAAAAGACTGAGGTATATATGATTTCAACTTTTACATTTTCTTAATTGGCCTGGGATCATACAACTACAATACCAACACCACCTATGAATTGGTTCCTGTGTTTATCTAGTGTCATTCAGATGTACTGAACTATTATTCTTACAACTCCTATAAATAACATCCAGTTTTAGTCATACTAAATGGAAGCTATGGATTTTGTGTAATTCAGCAAGGAAATCATTATAGTGAAGAAAAATTGTGACATGCAATTAAACTGGATTCTGTCACTGACATTTGACATCACTATTTTACCTCCCTGCTCCATTCCTATGTATATTTCACATTTCAGACAATACTTTCGCTGCATCTGATAAAGTAAACTTTAGTCCATACAAGGTTATAATAAAACAAATCTGTCACCTATTTCACTCTCTTACATCTGATAAGGCCTATAGTTCTAGATGATCAGACCTCATTAAACATCACAATATGAAATCCACTTGTTTTTTCCAGTACAGCTGTTTCCGTGTCCCATAGCATTAATTTACTTCTGAATGTATAAACTGTTGGGACAGATTTGACAGGAGCACTGGCATGCTTAAACTACTACTGATGTGA
The DNA here is from genome assembly GCA_032468155.1 of Oxyrhabdium leporinum. Taxonomy (NCBI): domain Eukaryota; kingdom Metazoa; phylum Chordata; class Lepidosauria; order Squamata; family Cyclocoridae; genus Oxyrhabdium; species Oxyrhabdium leporinum. The sequence goes on along the minus strand of JANHFL010006762.1, from coordinate 68,444 downwards.
AATAAGGCAACAAAGCTTGAATGTAAAATCAGATAGTAACTAAAATTAAGTAGGGCTGATGTGAGTCAACATCACTGTGATAACTTTCATTTATAACAGTTGTAGTTTTATCAGTAGAATAAGTTGTATTTTTTCTGAATACTGCTATCGACTGCCTACTTTAAATAGCAACGTAAATAGTGATGGCTGCAAAGTATGCATTTTAGCACACTATTTTGATAATCTGTGATTCTGACTGTTCAAAACTTTGGTAAGTTGAGTCTTTGGGCTATTTTCTATCTGAAGATAAAATGAGGTAGGAAGACAAATGTCCCAGCCCTTTTCCCACAGGGTTAGAGAGGCATTCGAAATTAACTCTAAAACATTCTGGAAATCTACAAGGCTCGCCATCACAAAAGTCCAGCCCTTAAAAAGCAACCGACCGGGCTTTTTAATTAACCATAGCGATAATGAAAGTATGTGCAACAAGAACAACGGATTAAATGTGGAAGAAAACGCAAGAGCCGCCTTAACCCCAGGCATCAAGCAATTTAGGGTTAGGGTTAGGGTTGTTGCTCGGGAGGAGGGCATCTCTCGCAGCATCCTCATCGACTCCACGCCGGCGCGCGTATTGCCCTCACATTGCCCCTGGCCCGACCCGATCCAATCCTTAAGCCCCCTCCCCGCCCCCCTACGGCCACCCCAGGAGGGAAAGGGAAGCTGTTTTCTCCCTTAGGGAGGACTCCGACCTATGTTCTCCCACCCAGCCACCCCCGAACAGTACTGAATGCATTACCGTCTGACACCCGGGAGCTCCAGATCGCCCCTGCCATCCAGCGCGCCTCGGCTCTGGACTCTTCCCGCCCCTCCAGCCCCAGCTCCGCCTCCCAAACTTAGCCACGTCGGACACATCCCCCCTCGAATCCAGCTTCCCCACTCCGGCGGAGGCTTTAGCAGATGCACCACTTCCGACGTAGTTACTGAAGGGGGGAACCGTAGGCGCCTCGCACTTCGTAACTGACCCAATACTAAAAGAGTAGGATTCCGATCGGAGCTGGGAGCGGGCGCGCTCCAAAACTTGCTCGAGTTAGTAGAGTTTGTTCTGTGAATCTGATCGGAGTTGTGATCTCTGTTTCCGCAGTGCGGGCCTCAGGAGACTTCAGCTTTTGGATCACATCCTTGTCCCCTCTCCCGCCGTCCTATGCTCCATATCCCGAGCGGAGCAAGCATTTTGCAGCTACGGCGTGGGTTTTGTACAACTCAGACGGGTGACGGGTTGGCGGCTGCGGTTAACGGCGGGGTTGCGCTCGTCTCCTTCCGCGGGACATCTTGGTCAAGGAAAGCAGTGTTCCCTGGTTGGTGTGTTTGTTGCCCAGGGAATCCAGAGGGTCTTAGCCTCACTTAGGAAGTTAAGGAAAAGATTTTGCTATTAAAGCAAAAGGGGAGCCGGGAAATCATCGTGGTCAGCCTCTGGCAAACCAGCATCACCCGTCCACGAGAGTAATGTACATTTTTCAGATTTTTGGATACCGGATCAGTTGAATTATTTAAACAGTCTGAAAGCAGGTGTGCCTTAGTGTTTATTGCTGGCTAAAGTTCTTGTTAAGACCTGGATAAAGTGCATGTGGCTTGTAACTGATAATAAACTCACCCTGCACTTACCTAGCATTTATTGAATACTTGATGGAAAATTGGATTACCGGGTATCTCCTGCTTGCAGGTGTGAGAAACCCCCCCTTCCTAGAAGAATGATATTTTGGGGAATATTAAAAGATGCAGCATATTATATTTCCCCAAAGGAAGAAATGGAAAAACATGCTCAAGCAGACTCAGTCTTTCTTAATAGCCCCCAGCAGATATTTTGTGCAAATTAAGAAAGATTGGGCAAACCTATTCACAATACAAAAGAACTTCACTTCTAGGTGATAGGATTAAGGACATGAAACAATACCTGTCCATTAAGAAAGGCAGGCTATAGGCAATAGATAACAGGATAAAGTCAATTACACATGCCTGATAGGATTAGGTTCAGGAAGTTGATAATTAAAACCCATGATGAGCCTTTGCAAAACAAGTAAAACCTATCAAATAATAAAAACACAATAAATATTCCATAGCATAATAAGTGCATTTTCTCCCTATTTTTTAAATGATATTCCCACTGCCATAAGGATTTTCAAGTTATGTGATGAAAGATAGATACTTAGAAAATTGGCGGGCATAAGCTAGCTAAGTGATTTGATTAAGTGATCTATTAAAAATGTGCAGCTGGTTAAGTAGTCTATTAAAAAGTAGTTGAATGTAATGAGTCTGTATCAGATGAAACACATGGATCAATAGCTTGAAATACTCCTAATTCTAGCTTGTTACCAGGAGAGTGTACGTTCAGCTAGCAGCCTGATATGCCAGCTATGATTTTACTAGGGGCAAGACAGACTTATCTCAGTGACCCAATTTCCTGTTAATCCCTTTTAAATGCTCTAGGCTACAGGTAAATAAAAGATTCCTTTCTCACTTCTCTCAGCTCCATTATTTAAATTAAGCTGCAATGGCTTTACTTCTGGTATCACCTGAAGGGTTTTTTCCCCCCTTAGTATGGTAATAGAGCCTTCTTAGGAATAACAGCCCATTTATGAAATGTTCTCAAAAAATCCACACACTGTAAACTAACTCTTTGCTGATGTATTTATGGCATAACAACTTCATGACCAAATGTAGATAGCCCAGCTGAGCCTGAGGGCGGGGTCAAATGTGTCAACAGTTTGGAATCACTACATCCCCATAAGAGACCTAAGTCCAGTCCCACTTGAAGTTCATTTACTTTTTATGTGGAACCAATTTGCCCTGACCACTAGTAGAACAGATTTGTGCATATAGGTTGTGTGGAATAAACACCTAATGCTTTTGAATTCTATCCTGGCTTCTAATTTCCTGTATCTGATAGCAGACTGCTTAAAGCTTTTCTATTGCGTTTTTTTTTAAAAAGTTTTTTGTTTTGTTTCTATTGTGATCATTTTATTTAAGATATTGTGGTCTACTGGTATAAACCACTCTGGAATCCTCTGAGAGGAAAAGATCAGAAATAAATATTGTAATTTTTTAATTTTAACTAATTTGATGTGCCTAGAATCATTGAGATTCAGATGGCATACAAATTTAATACATTATAGTGGTAGCATAGTCAATCAGATGTTTAGATTGGATTTTACAGAGTTGGAAAGGATCTTGGAGGGTCTTCTAGTCTAATCCCCTGCTCAAGTAGAAGGCTTTATATCAAGTAGAAGGCTTTATATCATTTTATATCAATCTCTTCTTAAAAACCTGCAGTGATGAAGCACCCACAATTTCTGAAGGCAAGTTGCTTCAATGATTAATTGTTCCACTGTCAGAAAATTTCTTCTTAGTTCTAGGTTGGTTCTCTCCTTGATTAGTTTCCATCTATTGCTTCGTGTCCTGCTTTCAGGTGCTTTGGAGAATAATTGATTCCCTCTTCTTTGTGGCAGCATCTCAAATATTGGGGCACTGCTGTCATGTCACCCCTAGTCCTTTTCATTAGACTAGAAATAGAATTTTTATCCACCTATAGAGTCCTTCCCAAAGACCTGGGATAGGCAGATGTTTGATGATGTTAAAGGTATCATTGCAAGATGTAAGCTGTTCCAGATAAAACTCTTTTGCAGTTGACTGATGATAATTTTGTCAATAATAGATGGTTATTACTATCTTTTTCCCATTGAATTTAATAGTAGCATAACATTCGGTGGCAATCTCTGCCATGTCCTTGGGATGTTACCTTCATCTGCTACCCAACCAATTGCCAAACAGCCTTGGGTCATCCTCTGATTTAAAGGAGTGTTTTGTCACTTAAGTAGGTAACAAGCTACAGCAGCTTTACTTTAAATTCAGTTTCATAAATTTGACTAACCATGTCCTCAACTTAAGGGACGAGATCAGCCTGGTATCTTTAAGACTAATACAGTGCTACCTTATCTGATTGCTGGACACTGCTGTCCTCCATGGCCATTCTTCTTTGCTTAGTCGATGAATCGACTTCTGCTCTCCTGCTTTATCCATTAGTTTTTCTAACCAATACCAATTTGTAGACCTGGATCAGACCAATGAGCAGCTGACCAGCAGTGGTGGTAGAGAGAAACTGGGTAGTAAAGCAGAAAAATGATTTTCTGTTTGCCACTTACAATCCTCATGCAATCGTTGACTGTTTCTAGCAGTTCCTATTCTTCCAGTTTTCCCAGCATCGGGATTCACTGCTAGGAGTTTGTTCAAAGTATGGATCATGATTTGATACGGTCTAAGGATCCATCCAAACCTGTTTCCTCCTCAGCCTCATTCTTTGTTAAGAAGATTGCTAGGTGGGTATTTTCTTACCAGCTGGTGATGCCTACTGAATGGGAAACCTGTTAATCCCTTTCTCTACAGTGTCTTCCATATAGAATATAAGGACATTTCCATTTGGGACAGTTTTTCTGTGGTAGGGTAGAGATCAGCAATGGGGGCAGCAAATTTTATCCCGGTAAGCACGAAGAACTGATTCATATCACTTTATTTGAGAGGATGAGAAGAGTTTTTAAGAGGTGTTGTAGCTTTACACTCTACCATACAAGAGTCCCTGTTTTATGCCTTTCATTGACCCAGAGAGAAAGTTAGGAATTGTAACATCAGAGAATAACCACACAGAGGCACCATTTAGCTAAGCAGTTTGGTGTTTCTGGTCTTTCACACCTTTTTTTTTCCTCCTTAAGGTCAAGAACTGCTACTCCTTTATGATTTGGACAGAAACATCCACACTCCCCTATCCTCCTGGCAAATAATCTGAAAGGATGCATCCTATAAACTGGAGGGACGCTAGTTTTTCACTTCTACTAAAAATAGATATATTTAGCTTTTCAGTCATAATTTGGAAAGCATTGTTAGCTTTTAAAGCTAATCAAAACTGAAACGAAAACCACCAGATTTAAAACACCACTGGGAAAAAGTTTTGTTCTTAAGGAAAGCATATTTTGGATGATACAGTATGTATGTATGTATGTATGTATTGTCGCCTCCCTGCGTGAGACTAGGCCGAAGCTGCCATACCTAAAGATGAAAAAGGCATGTGAGGGGGGTGGACAAGAGCCTGGAATCTAAAAGATCCCTTCATGGAGGTAGTTAAAAAGGAATCAGGTCATTAAGGAAACAAAAGATAAAATGTCACCTGAACCAGGCAAAATTAGACCTGGACACATGGGGACTTCTCCTCTCCCCCTGCCATCAACACTTTATCAGATTTGAAAATCAATAAGGCAAGAGTAGCTCCCAGTCTTGGGGATTAGCAAGGCAAGGGCTTCTGGAGTTAAAAGGGGCCCTGAACCCTGCCACCCTGAGTCTTGTTTGGATCCAGACTTGGCAGCTTCTCTCCCTCTGGCTAATGCATGCCAGCCTAAATCTCACTAGCTTAGATTTCCTGCCTACATGTCCCTCTCATCTATCCTTGGGGTCTAAAGATAAGAGATCCCAAAACAACTTGAGAAGGTCATGGGTAAATGTGGATGGGTGTGTGCATGAGCGTGAAAAAGAGCATTATAACCAGCAAAGTTTTGCTGTTACCTGTAAATTCATTGGGTCTCCATGTACGCTAAAGAACTGGTGGTGCCTCACTGTTTGGTTGAAAGTGATTTCAGTGTGGCTGTTGAGCAGTACTGTGAGTGTGTATATGTGAGATAGTAAGTGACCATAAGCTGGACCTGGGTGTGCATGTAACACCTGCCCCTCCACAAAACCCCAAGCTCTTGATGCTTAAGGTTATACATTGGTGTGTTAATGCTTCCCACAAGTTTGCAATTTTTACTGAACATAATGTTCAAACATTGCTTTGGGTGTTTCTTCTATTGGGTAATGGCGAGAGGGTAAATTCCTGACTCAGCCCCAAAAGCAGCAAAAAGGGGAACTCCGCTGATGGGAAAATATTGCAACTTTAAATATTTTTAATGGACAGGATCTGTACTGGGGCTCTTTTAATTTCTGAAACATCACTTTGATTTTCCAGTATTTTTTCCAGTGCAGCTGCTGCTTCCCAGGCACATATATTAATGAAACCCCTGTATGTGTTTTGTTCATAAACTTATAAGTTCACCTGTATCAGTGAATTTCCTTGCCTAGATGACATTGTCATGAATGAGATACTTATATCTTTGAGCAGATTTATCTGTCAGGAGAGTCAGGCAAGGTATCTTTCTTCTGGTAGGAAGTTACATTGATGACAGCAAAAACTGGGAAGTGGAAAAAGATGGAAAAGGAAAGAAGGTGGAAAGTCACACTATATAATTTGTCTTTTTAATTTAAGCACATGGAGATGCACAGTTCTGTAAGTAGGAAACACACTGCTAGTTCAGATTGCTCTTGTTTTTTAAAGGCTGAGACCAACATACACACCTGTGTATAAGAATGTCAGTTTTAAAAAATAAAGATTGTATCATTGTTCATAGTATAAGTACTTTTATAGAGTCATGAGCCACGGCAGTGCAGTGGTTAGAATGCAGTATTGCAGACTAATTCTGCTGACTGCCAGGAATTTGATTCTCACCAGCTCACGGTTGATTCAGCTTTCCGTCCTTCTGAGATCAGTAAAATGAGGACCCAGATTGTGGGGGGCAATATGCTGACTCTGTAAACTGCTTAGAGTATATAAGGTGCCCAATGAAAATAGCCCAAAATCTCACTAGCTTAGATTTCCTGCCTGCATGTCACTCTCACTTATGTTTGGAGTCTAAAGATAAGAGATCCCCAAACAAATTGTACAACTTTAAAATTATTCCCACTAATAAGTATTATTATGCCATTGGATTAGAAAAATAATGTAAGAAAAAAAAGGGGCGTTGAGGAAGAAATAGCACTGGGAGCCCACATCGGGGAGTAGGTAAGATGATCTGCTCTATGCAGATTCTGGCAGGATCCCCTTTGCAGAGTCTTCTAGTGTCATTCAGCATTGTGTTGAAATAATGATGACTTTACTGTACTTCATACTGTACTCAGTAATAGCTGGGTGATTCTAGATGTTGTTATAAATCACTTATGGGATCCTGCCATCAAGGTGTTGGGATGAAATGAATGGAAATTGGTCCTTAATTATTTTGCGAACTTATTGATAGATCCCAACTAGTATTCAACTAGTTCTCCAATATTATGAGAATAGTCTCATTAAGAATTAAGACACTTGGCCTGTTAAAATATAACATTTACCATAATTGTAGCAATAACTGATATGCAATTTCATTACGTCTATTGATGTTTGAGCACTGATCACTTGGTAAGCTTCTTGAAGAATGTCTCAATTTATTGTGAATTCACTTTTGCAAAACCATGAAGTGAAGATGCTATCAGTGCTCAGCTCCACTCTTTTAGTTAGAATAATTGAATATAAGGCTATTTGTGTAAGCATGGTTAAGAAATGATCCTGGCACCATAGTTTCAGTGATGGCATCAAACTAGAAACAGGGAGACCATGAGTGGTAGTCCTGACTTAGGCACAAAGCCAGCCAGTCACTTTTTCTCAGCTGTAGAGAGACAATGGCAAAGAAGGTTCTGAAAAATCTTAGCAAGAAAACTGCAGGGACTTGTCCAGGCAATCTCCAAGAATTGGACAAGATTGAATGGAAGAAAATAGACACCTGCAGTGTCTACAGTGACTGTCTTCCTATCTCAAAGGACCATGTTGTACCTGTTGCACCTGTTGCTAATACAAACTTCTTTCCTTATTGGAAAAGAAAGTGAAGGGACTTGAGAGATTTGCTACACTGAGATGCATCTGACAAGACAAGAGGTCCCAGGACCGAAGAGCTGAACTGCTTCAGGAGGGATAAATAAATGAACACCCCAAAACCAGAGAAAATTCTGCCCAAGGCAAATATGGGGAAGAATATGACCTCATGGTGATTTTGAATAAGAATCCAAGTTGAAACAATTTTGTAATCATGCTTATGTTTGCCTGTACAAATGTAAATTGATTCCTTCCTTCCTTCCTTCCTTCCTTCCTTCCTTCCTTCCTTCCTTCCTTCCTTCCTTCCTTCCTTCCTTCCTTCCTGTTAGCTTTCTTTGTAGCTTTCATGTTATACTCTTTCAATTAATTGTAACATTAAATTTTTGTTATGACAATCTGTGCCTGGTAATGAGTAATTGATTGTAGAGTTCATGCTTTGAAAATTCAAGAATTTATGTTACAATTTTTATCTCTTCCTGTTGTATATTCTGGCTCAGATTGTTAAAATACAAGTTAACATCCTCTCTCCCCCTCCTCCTCTTCCTCTCTCCCCCTCTGCCTCTTCCCCTCCCCTCACACATATAATCTACTGTATTTCTTCCAAAAAATGTAGTGATTTCACACTACGAAGGATACCCAAGGTTTCCCTTTGTAGTTAACTTGATTCTTATTAGTTCTAAAGCAATTTCATTTCTATAATTATCACCCTCCACTACAGAATAATTAAATGGTCTCTGTTTAATATTCATTTTAAGACCCATATAACCTTGTGACTCTTACTCTTGGTCCTCTGGATACAAGAGCCCTGGGACTCATTGTAAACTGCTAGTTTTGGATTAATTAAGCAATCATTCCCACTCTCCAGGTGTTGGCTTCCTTGCTGAATATATTTAGGGAAGGGAGAACTCATCTGAGATAGGAGTCCTTTGGTAAATAGTCTTTGGGGTAGTTCCATTTGAGATGGTCCCTTTTCCCCTTCAGGTGGGGTGATTTATGTTTCAGCAGATTTAACAAGCCTGAAGGTATCAGCTGCAGACTGTGAACACTTTTATTTGTAGTACAGAGGATTTGTTATATTGTTTGTTAAGAAGACCCCCACAAAGCTAAAAAAAGAAAAAGGGAAGGAGGGAGGCCTGGGTAGAAATTTAGTAAATACCAGTAGGATCATAGTATTGCTGGAAGCTATTAGGACGTACAGATCCTCTGCACTGACCAGTCAAGAAAAAAGTACCATGTTTCTCCAAAAAGAAGGCTGGGTCTTATTTTCTTTTGACCCCTGAAAAAATGGCTAGGCCTTCTTTTTGGAGGGTTCTAATTTTTGACTCACCTCGTGGCGGTGGCACTGATATCCGTGCCCAGCAGGAGCCCACTGCTGGCCCCTTTTCTTCCGTGGCCGCTTGCCGCCACACACACATCGCCCCGGCCTCCATTTTGTTTTCAGATGCCTGCCGGAAGGCTTCTGCAGCCGGAAGGCTTCTGCATATCAATCTGGAGCTCTATTATCGACTGCAGAGAGCTTTCTGGAAGGCTCTGGCAGTGAAACAGAGGCCGGGGGGTGCCATGTGCGTCCATCGGGAGCCCATTTCACAGGTGCAGAGGGCTTTCTGGAAGACTGATGGCTAAACTGAGGCCGGAGGCAATGCGTGCGAGCTGAAGTTTCGGAATAGAGGAAAATGGGAAGGGGGGATTTTCCTGTCTGTCATCTATTCCTCAAGCTCAGCTCAGACTGAGGGAAGGATGGAAGGCAAGAAAGTCCCTCCTCATTTTCCTCCCGTTCACCAAAAAGCCTCCATTCCGAAACTTCAGTGTTCAGAATGGAGGCTTTTTGGTGAACGCTGTCCCAAGGGGCCAGTGGACTGCAGCTGGACAGTTGCCCCCTCCTCCCGCACCCACACCACTACTCATGCTGGTCACGCCCATCCCCCCCTGCTTATTTTTGGGGTAGGGGCAATATTAGGCCCACCCCCCAAAAAAAGTAGGGTTCGGCTTATTATTGGGGTGGGTCATGTTTTCTGAGAAACACGGTATTAATGAAGTTAAGAATACACAGGAGTGAATGAAGGGTGGCTGTGTTAATCTTGTTTGTTTTCTGCTTCCGTTGTATGTTTTTCATCTTATAAACTTCCCACTGATCAGGGCTAACCTCCAGGAAGTTTCAGATTATGTAAGCTGGCCACTGGAAGGAAATGTATCATTTGTTGGATTCCTTAGTGAGTTAAATTTACTATGGCAGATCCAAAGAAGCAGAAAATAGGATCTTAGTAACCACACCTGGCTATGCAAAAGGTGTCACTGAGGTGATTTTGGATTATCTGATAATGGATCGTTCTACTTTCACAAAGATTCGTTAGAAGAGACATGTTATATCTTACAAAAACTGGGAGGGAATTACTGTATTTAATAAATGCCTTGTCAACCTTATCAAGAAGATCTTAAAAAAGAACAAAAAATGGATGATGCAAAAATCCAGAACTGAATACCTAGACCAAGAGTGGAGCCAAGAAAGGAAGAAGCAGGAGGTAGAATTGGGACTCACAGCTTCTGAAATATGCCAGTAGGTGGTACTCAAAGCCTCAGGTGTTTCTATAATGCGCAGAGTATATTTGTCATCCAGGGAGAGCTAGAGATCTTAAGAATACAAATAAGATGTTAGGCATTACTGAAACTTGATGCGATGGTACTTGTAATTAAAGCATTAATGGGCTACAATGTATTGAAGAGATCCAAGAGAAAGGGTGCAAATGTTGCATTGCACATAAAATATGCTTGCACAGAAATTCAGGAATTAGAACACTGAAATTCTGTTGAAAGTATTGGACTCTGCCTGGAGGCCCATATTCTTCATTTTTATTAATGACCAAGATAATGAGTTTGGTAGACTAGTTAACAAATTTGCAAATGAAACAAAAAAGGAGGCCTGGACAACACTCAAAATTACAGAATAAAATAATCTAATCTGAAAAACTGAAAGACTGAGTTGAAAGGGGAAAAATATGAGATATTATATTTCTGTCAGATATTGCATTAAAAATGTAGAGAGCAAGTACAAGATGGGGGATTCATGTCTCAAAAACGCTGACAATAAGCTGAGTATGACTCAACAGTGTAAGACAGCTGTAAAAAGGCTAACACAGTTCTGGGCTGCATGAAAAGAAGCCCTCTAGCAATGTTGCATGGAGTCCTTATTCCCTTCCGCTCTAATTGAGGATCACATTTCTAGAAGTATATTAGCAAGTTGGAACAGGTCTGCAGCAAAAAAGATGATACGGAGAATTAGGACTTGTCCTGGAACAACAGGGTGAACGGATGCTCAGTCTGGAATAAAAAAAAATCAGGGAGAAATATGTTAATCGGTGTTCACATATGTAAAAGAAGTCATAAGAAAAATGATGATAAACCCTTTCCCCATTGTCATAGGAACTAGGAGCAGAAATAATGATATACATTTACAACTACCTAGATTCCCTTACTGATCACATAGTGCTTCCTGGTGGTCAGCATAATATCTAAGAGTAAGATCTGTTCAATAGAACATAGGTGGAATAGTCTTCCTGTGAAGATTATGGCTTCTCCATCTCTGGAGATTTTTAAGAACAGTCTGAACAGATACCTCTCATGGATGGTTTAATTTAACATTATAGATGTGTAGGGCCAGATGAATCTTGCAGTCCACTCCAACTCCACAGTTCTAGTATTTCTGAAGGATTGTCACAGAAAAAGGAGTGGTGGATTTACTCTATTGCTCCAAAGGGCAGGACCAAAAATAGTGGCTTAAATGAGGATTTAAGATTCAAACTAAACATTAGCAGGAAGTTCTGACTGTATAAGCCATCATCCAGTGGAAAAAGATGCAATTGAGGACAGTTTCAATTGAGACCATCTGGGCATCTGTCAGAGAAGCTGTAGTGTAATGGAACCTTCACCTGCAGGGAATTGGACCAAATGACCACTACGGTATCTTCCAGTTTATGATTCTGTACTATACTCAAAAGGTATTTTCCTTAGGGTTGGAGTTGCCAGAACATTTGTTAGTGTGTAATATACAGAATATTCACACAATTTAATGCATTTCTGGAGTGATCAACTTCTACTTGGAAAGAATCCCAACATGTCCTCTAAAATTTCTTTATGGTACTCAACAAGGTAATCATTTGTCTGGAAACCTATAAAATGTCAGTACTCATAATAAATTTCCCATTTTTATTGAGCTTTTTTCAGAGTGGTGGTTTCAGTCTCTGGAATTTTGTTGATTTGCTTTTTTCTAGCTGTTGGGATAAATAAAAGTAAACAACCAATTCCTAATGCTGATTGGAAAGACAATGTCATGCTTAAAATGAATGGCAGTGCAGAAATGGAAAAAGTTATATAAATTCTAAAGTTGTGATTTCTAGGGGCAGACCCATTTATGCAAATTACATGTGAATTTTATGATGCGTATATTAGGTGTTTCCCAGAATGGAATCACTGTGGGAAAATACATGCAGCTTCATTAAGGATGGGAAGATAAAAATAGATGAGATTTGAAAGAAAAGTGGGGATTTTTCTGAGTAGCAAAATTGGCGTAGCATCCTTTGAGGGAAACAGCATTGGCAAGGGATCTGAAGAAATTTGGCATTATGCTGAACAGCTCACTGAAAATGTAAACTCAAGGCATGGTTTACTCTGGAGAAGACAAATACGGGAAAAACACGACAAGATAGAAACTGCCAATTTCACACAAATCTGTGGTGCATCTAGTTGTCCTTGACTTACAACAGTTCCTTTAGCAACCATTTGAAGTTACAACAGCCCTGAAAAAAGTGACTTACGACCATTTTTCACACTTATGACCACTGTGGCATCCCCATGGTCACATGATCAGAATTCAGACACTTGGCAACTGGTTCACATTTATGATGGTTGCAGTGTCCCAGGGGTCACGAGATCCTCTTTTGCGACCTCCTGACAAGCAAAGTCAATGGGAAAGCCAGATTCACTTAACAACCATGTTACTAACTTAACAACTGCAATGATTCACTTAACAAAAGTGGCAAGAAAAGTCTTCACATGGGGCTAAATTCATTTAACAAATGTCTTGCTTAGCAGCACAAATTTTGGACTCAGTTGTTGTTGCAAGTCAAGGACTACCTGTATAAGCCACGACCTCCCATTATCTGTTCCTCATTCTCTCCTTTTCCCAGGCAGTTGGTTTTTTTTTAAATGCTTTGGTGTTCTGATCAAATTCAGAGACAGACAGATATTCTGGTGCTACTGTCCCATGTTATGCCTCTTTTATCCCTTTGAGGCAACAGTGAGCTGTTAGGAGCAAATCTGGTAGAGAGAGACACCCTGCAAGAGAGTGGGCTGGGCTGTGCTGCTTTGACTCATCCCAGGCTGCAGTTCTGCAAGGCCCAGCAGAAAAGGAGAAGTCTGTGTCGGAAGGGGGCTGAAAGAGCTTGTCCTTTGGAATTCAAACAAGGGAATTTTAGTCTTACTCATCATATTATTTTTATATTTGGTTTTCAGATGTAAACCTCAAGGCTTCTGTCAGCGCATTAACTCTTGAGCTTTCGGCACTGCATCCAGTAGATGCCTAAATTCCTGTTGCCATCTAAGGACTGTTAAGAGGAGCAATGACACTCTTATAGTGGAAAATTAAGTCCCTTGTTGGAGTAGCTCCAGATCTCTTTCTTCAGGACAGCTCTTGTGTTGCATGGAGGAAAACACTTGTTTCCTAGCAATTGGGTGACAATATTTTGTCACTGGGGGACAAAAGTTGTTTCCCCCTCTGTCAGTTTAATATTGTGGAATGAATGGTGTTTGGATGCAAACTATGACTTTGCTCTGTGATCAGTGACTGGGGATTTGATCCGAATTATCTATAATTATCTCAAAAATTATCAGACTATTCTTGAGATTTAAATTTCAATAAAAGATCAGTATTCCATGTTGGTTCACACAAAAGTATGATATTATAGCTTATATATATATATATATATAAAGGCTTTTAGTCATTCAATACATTAAACCAGTCTCAAAACATGACCATGTGTCAATCCAGTCTAAAGTTTGCAAAGCCTTAACTTTGTCCTTCTTTACCTTGTGCCCTCCAAATAAGTTGGCACTACAACTCTTAGAATTAAGAGACAAGATACAGGCTGGGAATTTTGAAAACTGTAATCTCAAGTTATTGGGAGGGGACCAAATTGGGAAAGGAAGCAGTGCAATAAATAATTTCCTTAACTCCCACTTCATTGAATTCCATAAAGTACATCTGGATAGGTGAGAAAAAGAGTTTTCAATAGCTCAGGTTGTGATCAGTTGTGTTGATAGACAAGAACGTCTCATAAATTGTACATATTTTTTTTCCAAATGGGAAGGGATGTTGCTCAAAGAAAGATTCTGTGTAAATTAAGGTTTGCTGCTTTATCAGTACTGTGCCCCAGTTCTACATATATTAATGACAGCAAAGTTAGACACAACTAAATTCTAACCCTGACCCTTGATCTCATAGGTACACAAGCTTAAGTAACCTTTTTTGCTTCTTTGTTTCCTGACCTAAAAACTATTCTTATAATTATGAAAGGTTGACAGCAGTCATAGCAATGATCTGCAATGAATAAGAAATGTCTTATGGAAAGGAAAACAAAGAATAGATCTAACAGCTGCTTGAATATAAGTGACTCAAATGGTGTCATTACACTGGCAGTCCAGAAAAAAATTAATTTGCCTGATATATTTATTGGTATTAGCATTCTGATTGTGATTAGAAAGAAGATATTTAAATATCCTAAGTAAACAATGTGTCTAAACAAATAGGTGCAACAAAAAACAGAAGAAAAATAAAACTGCCATCAGATAAGACAAATGAGGTTTGGAATTTGGGAGGATATGATTCATGCTCTTCCCAAATGGCTGTTATGCGCGTGGGGGGAAGGCTTTGTGACCATGGTATAAACCATCCTTTACCTAGAAGGCAAATTGTTGATTCTTGCTCGATTCTGTTTGTCATCAGATTACCTTGACTTCTTTATGGGCAAAGAGCATACTCCAGAGCTCTGAGGTCCCTCCACACTTATTCACCCTCTTTTTTACTTTCTAAAGATAACTATTTAATTTATTTGGAAGCTGAAGACATCCTTCAAAATAACAATCATGTTTGTGCCTATGTTACAGCAAGCTACCTCCTTCCCATTTAATTGTTGTTTTTTTTTAAGGATTCTTTTAATTAAAAAAATCAAGCAGCCTTGCAGGTGCCTCCTTCTGGTCAAAGGGAAAGATTAAAAGCAGGACAAGAAACAGACTAGAAGAGATTTATTCCATGAATAAGAAGCAGAATGGCAAGTCGTTCTGTGCAACTTTAAAAAAAAAATCTGAAATGATTATAAATCAAGGAAACGTAGTTATGTCAGGTACAAGTTGAGGAGCACATCTTTAAACAGAGATTTGAAACAAAATAAGAAGCCAACATGGAGACTTCTGAAAGGGTGAGAGTAACATAATCAAAGTGATGAGGGAGAACATTTATTTTGGTATTGATATGAACAGCCTGGAACAGAGAGCTGGCTGGAATTCTGGAGATACACAGTGAGCCACTGAAAGAAGTAGTTCAGATTCCTCATTCTTTAGTTTCATTTCTTGTTGAGAACATGAAAATATTGAGCAGAAAGACATTATGTCAGACATTTCATTTCACTACTCACATAGAGGAAAAAGCAACCTGATTCAGAAAAATGGTTTACACTCCCATGCATGATTTTTAGGCTGATGTTCTTCATTTTCTCCAGCAGAGCTGTGATGAGAAGCACACACATGTTGTCGGACACAATTGGTAGGATCCACAGTTGGTTTAGCACAGGGGTGTCAAACTCACGGCGTCACGCGATGAATCAGGACTTTTCCCCCTTTTGCTAAACCAGGTGTGGGCTTGGCCAGCGAGTGACACATCTGGCCCGTGGGCTGGGAGTTTGACAGAGCTGGTTTAGCAGGATATTCAGTGTAGTTTCATTAATAGTTCTGAATCTGTCTTTGAAATGGGAAATGAAGCGGCTTAGGCCCCGAGTCCTATATTTGTATAAATTTAGGCCAACCTAATCAAGGGTCATTTTCACATTGGTCAAAACTCTTGCCTCAACTCCCTTCCCACCTGTTACATTCCTTACCCATTTCCCATAGAGAATCAATATCTTCATGCAGCTTACCTCCTCCAAATCCCCAAAGATGCTATAGCAGCAGTACACAATTATTGTATTACAAGGATCATAACACTATTTCTACTACTACTAATAATTCATATGCAGTACTAAGTGGAAAAAGTGCTGCAATGTTGCCAACATTTTATCTTAGCAATGACATGAAGGCACCTGGGAAATTCTAACTTGAGATTTTATTTATTTATTTGCTTATTTATTTATGTGTTTTACATTCGCCTCATCTATTTCCTCACCAAATTTATTTTTGCAACCACCAGACAAATGCTGTCACAAATAAGTAGAATAACAATGTGCCCTAAAGCAGCTGATAAATAGACCCCTTGCTGATGGTCTTAACAGATGGAGTTTTGTTTTTGATTTCCAAAAGAATGTTTCCCATGCAATTTCATTTATACAAAAGTAGCTGATGAAACTCAGACTCTACCTTTTAAATTCCACCAATGAACATGAAGGAAGGTGAGTTTAGCCCATATATAATTTCTGATATGATGGCTCGATGCAGGACATCATAGGTGGAACATTGTTCTTGATTGGCTAAGGCAACAGTTATTCTCCCAAAGTGATGGATTTTCTCCTGTCCCCTACTTCCTATGAAACTTTAAAAAAAGGATTTAAGAGAAGAAAGATTGGGTGGTGGAGGAAGGGTTGCCTACAAATATCCAAGAGAGATCCAAGTTGATCTCTCTCCAGTCATTCTCTCTGTAATAAACACATGCTGAATCCTAAGAGGTTTTTAAAGGAATTAGTGAAGAACTGGTTCAGCTAGGCAGGTAGTATTGATTTCACTGGGAATTTTGTGATGAGATTACTGCCTTCCTTATTTTACCTATATTTCCATTTCTTCAGTTAAATTCTTTTTTATATGTGGGCATTTGGCTTAATTAATTTCATATGAGAATGAATAAATGTTTCTCAAGTCCAAGACTGAACCTACCTAACCTTGTTTCACTATTTCTTAAAAGTTTATTAAGTTCTATATTTCTGCGCTTTGAATCAGAAGATTATACTACCATCCTTTCTATTTTCCTAGAGAGGAGCTAAGAAAAAGATTTGGGTAAGGATTCCTCAAGGGACAGAGGATCAGAAAGTTCACCATGACTTATGGTAGTATTTCATAATCACTTTTTACTAGGAAACTCTTGAGAAAAGATCTGTTCACCCAAATGCAACAGTAAGGAGTTTATAACTAATGAACATAATTAATCGCTACAAAACAAAATTGGGAGAGATCACTAGTATTGCATTTTATTTTTTCCCCTTGTTCATTTCTCTATCTATTGGCCAGTTACCAGGAAAGAGAGTGACCAAAGCATTCTCTGTGTTTCAAAGTGGTAGAACTAATGATGATTGGAAGTCAATTCAAAGTGCTTTGTGAAGGACTAATAGGGGCCAAATCTGTGGCATGAAAATGTCTGATTCTCTTATATATTCAGAGTTTCTGAAACCATTTCTGGACTTCTAGGAAAGAAATGGCAAAGTGAAAATGGCTCTGCTAAAAACAGAGTGGACAATGTGACCAAATGAAGAGCCAGCAAGTAGACCAGTTATTCACAATTCCTCTCAGGACAAGGCGAGGACTTGAGATCACCCAAAAGTGTTCTACACAATTGCTTTTCATGAGAAAACTGGAAGATAGCGGTCTCTGATGGCTTTAGAACTCTGGGAGATGATGGAATAGTCACCTTTTCACTCAAACCATAGCTGGCACCTTCAAAAGGACACTGGGTTTGCATACTTCCTTTTCTAACTACTGTTGGGTATTGTTTGCTTATTGCTTTTCAGTTATTAGGAACCTTTGGATCAATAACATTTATAGCACTGGTGGTTCATTCAATTCTTAGGGAAAGAAGTTTTAAATACAGTTTTGAAAAGTTAATTTTTGTTATAAGAGGGGAACAAGTTATTTCTGATAAGATTGAGACTAATTTGAAAGTGGATTTAAAAATGGCAGGCTAGAAAAATGGTATGGAAAAAAATGTTATGCTGGACATATGAAAGAAGCCATAAGATGCCTTATTAATTAAGAGACATACAAATAACAAATCAAGAGAGTAAATGGATAGTTTTCCTATATTGGATAAAAAAGGCTTGTTAATGAGAATAGAGGATCAAGTCAAATGATTTAATTGCTGACTGATAAATCAGAACTTGCCCATTACTGAAATACCATAATGTGGGGAGCTGAATGAGTGGGGAAAAAATATTAAATCACAAAATGATCGGGGTGGGTGGAGGAGATTCAAACTTTCTGTGTATTTCTTTTCTACTTCAGACTGGCTTACATTATCATTTCTTCTCTCTCTTCTTCTTTTTTTCTGAACAAATTTGTTAACCCAAATGAAATCTATCAAGGGGGGGCGGGAAATTAGTATAAGTGACTGTTGTATGAATGGGTAAATAATTCTATTCTCCAGTCCTTCTCTGTCTTAAATGTCTCTCTCCTTGTTGTGCTACAATTCATTCAGACTCAGTTGTTTCCCCTGGCAAAATAGAAAGATAATTTTAGACCTTCCTGAAATTGAACAAGCATACTAAGGAAATTATAGTTCAATAATTAGCAGAAAATACGTTCTAAATTCCAAATTAATCCTATAATAATGACAAGAAATTGCACCATATCAACATATATAAGCTGCAAAATTCTTATTCAAGATTGTTCCAATACAGCTTTCATGTCACTGTCAGTATGCTGACATGACATAGTGATAGATATGCATTATTCATTACTACTATGGCTTCTAAAAACCTTATAATATAATGAGCTAATCCAGTTTGTAATGAGCTTTGCTTTTAACCCTTTACAAATGTAGATAAAAACCAGCCAAATTTAGGCAGAAGCCACACCATCACTGCCAGTGGAAACTCTCTATTCACTCCTTCAATGATATCCTCACCATTCCTTCAATCTTTGCTCCACACAGAAGGAGTAGAGGGAAGAAACCAAGCCAGCTGGCCCTTTGCATGGCCCTGCATCCCTTGCCAAAGGAAAAAAGAAAACCAAGAACTCCAGTCTATTTCACCCCTTTAAGTCAAGCCAGCTTTTCTCTTATCGGAACTTTAAGCCATCTGAAGCTGCCTGGAGGAAGAATGAGGCAAGAGTCACAGGCTTCCATTTTTAACTGCAATGATACAAAAATGTCCAAAAATGCATAGTGGCATCATGGTGCAAGCTCCAAGCTTCAGTACGTGAATCACAATAATGTATACAAGCACACTAAAAGCAGAGGTTTATGTTATGATGTCATGGCACACTTTTTTTTATATCATTTACCCCACTTTTATAGCAAAAGTCCTTTTCCCAGAATAGGCCACCCATAGGCCACCCACAAACTATGTGAAGCTGGATTGTTGCAGAAAGAAATATTACTTTTTTATGATTTGCATTATACCACAGCAGGAAATAAATCAGCTCAGCTGCCAAAGTTAGCCAACATCATAGAAACATAGAAGTGTGGACCTGCTTTTAAACTGTCCTGAAGTTATCATGTGAAAGTATCTGGAGATTAGAAAGAGGTAAGAATGGCCTTGAGGTTATTCAGGTAGTGCTTCTTATTATACAAAATGCTAAACCATAAACTTCAGGTAGCAACTTGATTTGCTGTGTTAACTGTGGTTAAGCCAAAACCAACCAATCAACCACATAAAGGCTTAACATGATAGCCCAGTTCACACATGCTAAGATGTAATGTGGTTTGTTTGGTTTTCACCTAGTTTATTTTCATTTGTAAAGCACTGTGCATGGTTTAACAAGATGTGCACATTCTCAGGAATCCTCCAAATTTTCACCCTCAAAGATTAATCCAGTCGATATTTCAAAAACAAATATTTTAATCTATGGTACTATTTTTTGAAGAAAGAACATGACAGAATGTATATACTACCATAAAACATGTTTGGAAATGTATTTCTAAATGAATAGATGTATATTCCATTAATTCAGATTTTTGTACAGCTTTATAAAAAAGGCAGTTGTATATGCCATAGATCTTCCCACTCTTTCCTCTGTAGATATGTATGTATGTATGCATGTATGTATCTGTGTGTGTAGAGAAAGACAGGGAGAGGGAGAGGGAGAGGGAGACGGAGACGGAGAGGGAGGGAGGGAGGGAGAGAGAGAGGAGAGAGAGAGTAAAATGTAATGAATTATGATCTATGCTTCTAAAGAACATTCAGATGTATTGTGCCATAAATCTAAATGGATTAGAAATTGTTCAGTTACAGACTGACCTCTTGAACATGGAAGTCTCCTACATAATAGATCTGTTTATCTTTACAGTATGACAGCACTCCTTGTTTTTGTTGAAAGGAAAGGGACCACTAGGATTATATTTTTAGAATGTCACAAGGAAATCATGAGTTAGTTGACAGCTACAGTATATGCCTGGGAAAGTTGCTAAGACAGTGCACAAAACCCTGCAGCCCATTGTACTTTCTTTTCTCATTCTTGCTTCCTAAGTTTTTGGTTTTGCAGTAGACTTTCTTGCTGATACATACAGCCTTCTGCTTATGAATGTTTGCTCCAACTTTCAGAGGTAAGAGTATGAAACTGCTCGAGCATTTCTGTTTTCATCCGAAGCAGAAGTAACTTTTTCTGTGGTTTCAAGGACAAACATTTGAACATCAGAGAGATGAGACTGAGCAGGTGGAAAAGCTGAATGAAAATGTGAAGAATTCTCTATATGCTTTTTGGGGGGCGGGGTGGGGTGGGTAAGAATTTCAGAATACCTTTGGAACATAACCATTGTGCTGTATTGGTGCTGTTACAATAGTCCATATGGCAGGAAAATTGTGACCCTGCTTTCAAATGCTATGATTTCATAAGATCAGCTGACCTTCATTCAACTACATTGTCACTGTTATCATTACCATCATCATAATCACCACTATTTTTATCATTCCAAAGACTTAGAGCAAAGATTGGAGCAATCTCTGGGGCATAATTGTCCTAGTCCAACATATACACATTTTTATTTTTACTTTTCATGGCTTGATATTCAAAATGAGTGACATTTGGTACTTGGTGCAAAATGAGGAAGATCAAAAGACCTGGTTTTTATTACATAGTAACTCCTACTTAAGGGACCACAGTGTGATTTAGCAAGAAGCAATGAATTTTGTACAAGCCATTGCAGTTTCACACATAGGCAAATTAATCCATTTTTTTCCTCTGACAACACAGCAAGCAATAATGGCAAGCAAGTCCAATAGTCCCACCCCACATTTTATGAGGAAGCTGGTATTTATCAAAGGTGAATCTACACATATAATGGGAAGAAATGGTATGTTTTTCAAAATAGATTGTTTCTTTTTTCCAGATCAGAATTAAGTCTAAGCTGACCTCAGTGTGGTCAGTTCACCTCTTGTGCCACTGCCTTATAAATAGCATGAGTTGTTAAATTGTGATTGATTATTTGCCATAAGTTCAGTACCAGCTCCTAGCAACTGTATTGATAGGCTTCTCCAGGATGGCCCTTCAGGTCTTCCATGGTGATCAAGCTCATCCACCCTGCTGCTGATTATCGCCGTCTTCTTCTCCCTTCCATCTTTCCTAGAATTATAGATACTCAAAGGAGTTGGGTCTTGACATTATGTCTCCAAAAATGATAACTGAAGTCTCATCACTTGGGCCTCAAGGGAGAACTTTAAATTGATATATTTTATGATTCATTTGTTTGTTTTCTTGGCTAAACATGGTATTCATTCCTACCTTCTCCAATACTAAATTTCAAAAGTGTGAACACTCCTATCTTGCTACTTCAAAATCCAACTTATACTCTGCAGAATATCGGAGAGAAGATGATTGCCTACACAATTCTGATCTCTGTAGGCATAGATACATCATAGCATCTGGATATGTTTTCCAGGACTTTTACTGCTATCCCACCAAGTGCTAGTCTACAGCATATTTCTGACTGGTGGTTCTTTTATTATTAATAGTCAATTCTAAAAGAAGAAACTATTCATCACTTCAGTGCCTTCATAGCCAGTTCTAAGGCTGGTTACTGTGTCTGTTGTCATTCACCTGGCCTTTATATTTAGCATATTTTTTCACTCTATTCCTTGACTTTTATTACTAGAGCTTCCAGATCATTTGCATTTTCAGAATAGTGACATCAGCATAATGCAAGTTATTTCTGTTTTTTCCTCCAATTCTAAAACTACACTCATTTTCTTCCAATTAAGTCCCCCTCACTCTATGTTCAGCATATAGGTTGAATAAATAGAAACTGAGGATACAGCCTTGTCCCACTTCTTTGCTGATTTGGCACCAGTATGTTTAACAACTACAGTGATTCTCTTAACAAATGTGCAAGAAAAATTGTAATATGCGGCAAAATTCATTTAACAGATTTCTCACTTTGCAACATAATTTTTTGGGCTCAATTATGGTCATACTTTGAGGACTACCTGTATTCCTAAAGCTCTCCTACAGCATGATAAGGTTGCTTTCTCTTGTGCAGTATGAAATTGCACTCCTGTGCAGTATGAAATTATCATTATCTCCAGCATTTTCCTGTCCTTCCTATTGTTACTGGCCAATACAGATTCCTGCTTGATTTAGCTAGGCAACTTTGGTAATGCTGTTTTGAGTATCCACTCTTGGCATTCACTTTGGGCATTATTCACTCATTCCCCTTAAGAACATCCCATATATACACCATCACCACTACCACAATAAGGCAGCATAGTGGGGGTATCAATCAACAAAGTGATCATAAGAAAGAAGTCTGGCTTGAAACAGTATCCAGTATAGGGATCCCCAATGCTTATATGTATTGGTACACAAGTCAGTCTAGTAGTGGAAATGAATTACAATAGATTGAAGCTTAGGCCAACTCAGTGCCCATCAACCGTGTCTCTAAAGTTATATTCTGAGTACCTAATAGTCACACTGTGTATCTGTGAACTCATTGTGAAATTTATGTATTTGTTTGTTTGTTTGTTTGTTTGTTTTATAGACTGCCCGTCTTATCTCTAGGTAAAATATAAATGTGCGCCAGATCCTATAGAAACATTAACAGAATCATATCCTTGAAGAAATATCCTGGGTACAGACAACTGTGTTGACTTGATCAGAAACTGTCAGAAAATATATCTCCATGATTAAGCAGGTATGGATATACTTTTCATTTGTCTTATCACATTGCTCTTAGTAAATACGCACAATTGGATGTGCTATGAAAAACATAATGAAAGGAGAATGTGATAGGATAAAAATAAGAGGAATTACTTGCAGTGAAGAAATACTTAAATTGGTTTACTCCATGTATAAAGGTCACTGGATTAGTAAAAATCTGAGAATTAGTTTAGACTCTAAAGAATTAAAGAAATTCTTCCAGAGAGTATTATAACTACCCAACACAAGTTGAATTCTCAGCAGAACTGGTAGGCACAAAATTATTTTTCAAGCTGGATGAATCCCCACATACCCCAAACAAAGAAAACAATGTTTTGCTTATGTACATGTAATATTGTATATATTCAACACAGTTTTAACTGCTTCCTTGTGCTATGCAACAATCAATGGAGAGCATTGCACTAACCAAGAAATATTCGATATACTTGTATAGAACACCACAGAAGAACACGAACATTTGTTAAAAGTGGCATTAGAAAAATTCAGGTCTTTAAATATTAAATTTAACAAAAGCAAATACTTGAACTTTTTAAAAAAATACAGCATTTGAGAAAAATACCAACAAAAAAAGACATTAAAGTAAAGTTAGGCAAAAGTAAACCCAGTTGTAGATATGTCAAAACTGACATGCCAGAAAGAGAATGAGATGTTCGTGGGAATGGTAAATTATCTGTTGTTATAGTAAATCATGATAGGTAATCATGATAAATTATGTGTCCAGATTCATTCCTACCCTTCAGAACAGAGAATTTTCTTTAGACCTCTGAAAAACAACAGACATAGACTTATTCACACTGCATGATAAATACTATGCTGTGATAATAACATTTCAAATTAAGAGGACTTGTTAGAACAAACAACTATAAAACAACCCAAAATTTTCTTCACTATATAAGGCATACCACAAATTCTGATCATAGATCACAGACCACAATTTATAAGCATTGTTTAAAAATATTGCCACATGTGATGACTTTGAACATGTGACATCAAATTCGTAGTGCCCACAATCAAATGAACTTGCAGAGAATGGTGCTAAGGATAGTCAAGACATTCTTTTTTTTTTTTTTTATTGAAAAAGTTTTAT
>JANHFL010006762.1:0-27462 GCA_032468155.1 Oxyrhabdium leporinum | reverse complement strand
TGATGTAAGAGTATTGCTTATAAGCTGTAAACCGCCCCGAGTCTTCGGAATGGGGCGGTATATAAATGTAAAAATAATAATAATAATAATAATAATAATAAAATATTGCTGCAATACTTGATTCCTTGTCTTCTTCCTGAAAAGTGTACCAAAACATCCCTTGAAATATTTCTTGTTATCGCAACTCCTGAAATAATTCTACAAACTTCTGTTTCTCCCTCTGTGTTCTCTTCTTTCCAATCCAAAAATTTTGCCAAGGCTCTAACAATCTTTTCTCTAATATCTTCATCAGAAACTTCAGGATTTGCTCTAAGTTTCAAGCAAAATTCCTTTCCTTTCAGTTCCAGTAGAGTTGAATAGCCTATTTCTCTTTACAACTCTCTATCTATGACTTCTGTCTCACTCTTTAAAATTTGCACTTTGTTATTAATTTGTTTTACCTCTCCAGACACTTGTTTTACAGAGCTTTTCATCTTAACTTCTTCTTTGATCTTTACAAGTCTTTCATCTATTCTTTTTTCAAAAACTGTCAATTGAGTATCAACTACTTCTAATTTATTACTAATTTACTGAAGTAATTTCTGCAGCAAATTTGGTGTAGTTTCTCTCTCTGCAAGTTGCTTTGTCCTCTCCATTCTTGCCCCTTTTTGAGTAGTTGCCATTATTTTTTAAAAAAGTCTCAAACAAGGGAAAAGGAGAAAGTTTTCCTCCCCTTCCCTCATTTTTCCCCTCCTGTCTTTTATCTTCCTGTGGTTTTAAAACTTTTGTCTTTGATGACATTCTGTAATTGCAATCAATATCACAATCCTTGTCTCCCTGTGCCTTTAAGATTTTCAGTGCATTTAAAAATTACTGTACCTTTAAAATTTATGCCTCCATAATGAGAGTCAACATCATAATCTGACTCAAATTATATATCTTTGTTGTTGTTGCTGTTGCAAAATCTATCAATTATTTGTTTGAAGCATTCCCACAAAAGTCCAAATGCTTTCCCTAATTTATTTTAATCCAATCAAAACTACTTTCACTAGAAAGTAATCTTTGGAAATAATTGTCTCTTTATTCATTTTAATCTTTCTTATTTTAATTCCTTTTAAGCTTTTTGCCAAAAGTTCTTAAGTCTTAGAAGCTATTTTTTATTGCTTGATACCACCCCCCACCCCTCAAAAAAAGATGATTCACAAGGGGAATCTTTTCTTGCCATTCAGAGAATCCGCCTTTAGTTGTAAATTAATAAAATCCATAGTGATTAAGAAATTAGCCAGCTGAACTTTATGTCTGTGTAGGCTACACCACGGTTGTAAATTTGAATGGAATCCCTCAACTCCCAGCCATTTGGCTTGTGAGCTGTCTGTATAAACTTCCATTTTATGCAGTTTACTTACAAGAAGCAGTTATTTACAGTTCACATAATTTAATAATCTCTCTTTTATCCATAGAGATTCTACTGGCAGGCATTCAGCTCCTGGCTGCCATTCTCCACCACAATGTTGTGCCCACTCCTTCTGAGACAACCAATTCACCATAATCCTTACTGGATACTCAGTGCTAACAATTACTTTCAAGGCTCTTGCTTATTTTTTGGATAATTCTGTCTTTAAACTAGGGTTGAATACAACAGCCTTTTAAAGAGAACTCAATGTGGATAGCCAAGAAACCACACAAATGGATCATTAAACAAATCAACTTCACTCAAGGCATCAATTATTTTAATTTTGACATGTTAGGCAAAGACCTACCTCTGTAGAAAACACTGAAGAGGTAAAGGGTAAAAAGAGAATGACCAGCAGTACAGTGGATGGATTCAGTTATATCAGTGATGCATTCTGGGTAGAAGACTTGAAGGAGCAATCTAGGAATAGATCATCATGGAGATCTGTAACATGCATCCATGTGGCAATTAAGAGCTGACATCAACTTGATGGCACAAAATCAAAGAGAAAACTTTTCTAACATACGAAAGACCTTTATTGTAGCATATAACAAATTGCTTTTTATTTTCTTCCCCTGTTTTTAAGATATGTTTTCTATGTTTGTCCAATAAAAAATGCCAGTCCCAAGCCCCTTAGATTCTTTGGGTGTTTGCCCGAGGAGAGTGTTTCTGCATGGTCATGACAAAATAAATATCATGTACTTATTAATCATTGACTATTCAACCAAACAATTAACAAATAAAAGCTTTATCAGCTGCAAAAATTAACAGGAATTCCACCCTTATAAAAGAGAAGCCATAAGAATTATAAATACAGTCTTGGTTTTCTTTTTTGTGCTTGGTCCTCCTAGTTTCTTACCACCTCTTACAATGAAACAAACTATTTCCCTTTTTGCACTGACCACATACATCGTTTAGGGAAATTCCTGTGTATAATTGCAAATTCTGATTCAGTTTTACCCCACAAGGATTTAACTCATTCTGGGAATTGCTACAAGCTAGTCCAGTCCAACACACAAAGTGTATTGCAACTTCCTTGTTTTGTTGATTGATTGAAAACACAAACACACACTGAGGTTCACTCTCTTTTCCCGATATTGACTGTCCACATTCAGCAGTAGGGTCACTTACCTATATAAGCTAGTCTTGGTGATCATTCCAGTTTATAAGCTATAGAATATTGATCACAAAGTGTTTGGTTCAAGCTATTTATCCTTTGTGCTATTTTGAAAAATAGCTGTCTAATGTTCTAGTATATAAATAAATGGTATTACACATATACTAAACAATAGAAAGAACCAATATATTCAGGTGCCTGTCCTAATCACCAGTTGACTTACTTCAAAACAGGTGATAGGATACTATTCTCTACCACAGTTGTGGGCCATAACCTAACTTAGAAGGCTCTGGGCCATAAACTTGATACAGGAGAAATGACTCACAAACACTATGATTATTGGAGGCTCAATTCTCCCATCCTCCAGCTGCCTGAGACCATTGTTTTCCTTTCATTAATTAGACTGGCCCTATTTTCTTAAACAATTTGTCATCCAGGGAAGTGGAGTAAGTAGTTAAATATGACATAACTTTGATATTTTTCAAATATGTTCAGTTGTTTTATGCTATTCTTCTTGATGTCTTGTTTTTTGTTATAAGTGGATGTTGGTGTCTACCTCTGCCACAACTACGTAGTATAAGTATTATTTTTTGCATTGTATTCTCAAGCTCTCACACATTTACCTTTCATTCCATACTGATTCTTATGCTGTTTATTGTTCTTTGTGCAACTTTCCAAATTTAAAGAGTTCTAGTCATTAAATTTATTGAAATATATTTTCATTCCAAGGTAACTTGGTTTTAAATAGCATACAGAAGGTATTTTTTTAAAAAAAACCTGTTATAAGACAATGCATGACATTAACTGCTTCCAGCTGCATACAGAATATTTTAAAGAAAAAAAATTGCCATAGAAACAACATATAATACAAATGTGTTTATCGCACTATTCACTAATGCAGGAAGATATTAAAATGAATCATCTCACAGAAGCAACAGCCTACATTTCAAAAGTCTGCTAAAATTTGTGAGCCTTACATTTCTTCCTGAAAGTAAATTACAACATGGCACTTCTGTAGATCAAGAACTTCAGACTATAAAGTATCATCAACACACACAGAGCTAGCAGCCTAGCAAGCTTCAACTGTAAAAATTTTAAAAAAATAGAAGAATGTATATTTCACAGATGTTTCCTGTAGGGTCAGTAAGCCAGTTTTGATTAGGTCCAGATACTAGCAAAACAGTCAGTACAAGCTGAGGTGGGGAAATGAGGCATATCTATATTACAGACTTAAGCTGGTTTAACAGTCATTTCCCTGTTCAAAGTGAACCCCAAGAGTGGGTCAATGGAATAACAAACTCTTGGATACTCATTAAATAATAGTTCTTGTGATCTTTGGAGTACACCCTGAATTATAAAAGCATAGCACTTATTGGGAAGCAGTATTTAAGCATCAAAAACCAAGTAATAGCTCAGGGCAGGAATCCAAATTAAAGCATTTCAAACAGATGGCCTCTGTCAAACATCTCCATTAAAGGGGAGTATAATTGGTTTCAGTGAAAGTGCTTTTACTATTAGATTCTAACCAAACATTATGAGAACTTTATCCTCCTCCCAACTTAAATTCATTATTCAATTTCAGCAGCAGTGTGGAATAAGAGAGAGTAGCTCTTAAACATTCTTTCTGTGACATCCTTTTAGATATTCAAAGAATGCTATCACAAAGTTTCATGCTCTCTGAAAACCATTATACAATGCAAAAGGTTGAATTGACAAAGTTCTACCAGTAGTAATCTGCCTCAGATTCCTGCAGCTCACAAATGCTTATGCCTTTAAAAAAAGTAGTTAAAGGTGTTACCAAACTCCTAATTTTTTAGCTCTTATAAAATGTTTAGAAAGCAAAAACAGAATGCTCCAAAACAGATGCTACATATCTTCCTTGATGTCAGGTTTTTAATTACTTCAGAATTTTAGCCCTCAATTATCACCTTGTTATTCTCCCTTCATGTACTCATTTCATTTACATTGTTAATAATAAACGGTTTATAACGGAATACACTAATGTTGTCAAAAGACTAAAACACTGAACTCTTATTTCTGTTATCTGGGGATTGGTAGCTTGAAGGAAGAATATATGAATAAATATAATATTGCTTTAGTAGACCTGCCACTACTTTTTCAATTTGGTGTGCTTCCAAAGTATTGACCTATAACCACCATCATTTCCAGCCAGTATGGACATTAATTGGAATTGTAGCCCAATACAATTGGGAACTTCAAGTAAGGGAAAGCTACCATCAACAAATGATAGCTACTAGCTCCTTACAAGGACTGGATTCAGGTGCCTAGATGACCATGGTCTGCTGAATAAACTACAAGTGACTGAATCTATATTGCATGCTAAGCCATAAAGCATGAGTCGCCCAATAGGCAATGCTTCAGAGGTATCTGTGGGATGTAGGAATCAAAATCTGCAAAGGAACTGGATATGGTGTATTGATCAATGTCCTGCCTCTAAAGTGTGACATTTACACATATCGTAAAGGAGCAGACTGTGACTTTATGCCTAACACTTTTCAGTTTTGACATTCTTCCACCCATGGGTGCTAGTATTGCAAATGCATAAATCACAACCTGAATTAGTTTAGTGTAAGAATCCACCAGTTCATTAGGGCTGTTAGGGTTATTCCCAGGTTTTCAGATAGCAGTCTTATGTATTTGTTTAATATATAAGGTTGCCCAATTCAAGCAAAATTACTCTGGTTGGTGTACAGCATAACATTTTAGGCTATACCTCTAGGAATTTTTACTAATGATAAATCAGTGGAGCTTATTTTGAGTAAACATACGTAAGATTATATTAGTGTTGTGTCCATTTTCATATACATTCCTCCAATCTCTCAAAATCATTTCTTTCTGAAATTTATTAGGTGTTTGAAAACCCTGCATTTATTATTATTCCAAGATAGGATTTCCATTAGCAGAAGAAAACAAATCTTTGTTATCTTTGAAACCAGAACATTTCTTACAAGGAATAATGCACAGACAAGAGTCATGGAGATGATTTTATGTATGATCACTGTTGCAAGATTACTATATGTGCAAATATTGAAGCACTGAGATACGTTCAACAGAGGAATAGATGATGAAGATTAAAGAACTAGCAGGGATGGCAAGATTGACTTGTTTGATTAGGGAAAGCTCAATTACAATGTTAGTGATTGGAAACACCCTACAGATTTTTGCTGATAAAAGAAAAAATGAATTGGTGATTTATTGGTCTACTCATTAGAAGGGCAGCTTATGGAAAGAAAAAAATCCAAATGTGATAAATTTACTTGTAACCAGATGGGAAACCCCTTCCTTATAATATTTTCCTTTTTTTAATTTTTCTGTTTGTTTTCCCCCCCTACCTTTTCTTACTTTGTACTATTTTGCTTTGTCTGCTGTTTTTCTTAATATTTATACAGTTTTATGTTGTTAAAATTAGGTGTAATCTTATCTTAATTCTAAATAGGCATGATAAAAAAGCTTTATTCAGGTAAAGAATGTAAATATAAATCTTTGAAGTAATGTTTGTGCAAATAGTTTCAGTTAAAAAAGCATGGAAGATGGCTTATATATCTCCTTGTATTGTACATATGTTTTTTCAACTGTCAGAACTGTGGACCATCTACATGAATGGAAATGTCAAAAACATCTTTGCAAGTACTTGGAAAATTACTAGTATTGTGTTTATCACTATTGTCATTATATTTATCAAAAATGAACTAATATTTCCAGATTACAAGACCAATGTATAAAGCAAAGTGTTATGCAGGAATATGTATACTGAATTGCATAGAAGACACAAAAGAATAGTCAGATGGGTGATGTTGCGTGAGGTTTGCTTGGGAGGAAAAGACGACGCCTGAAACAGGATTTGAGGGAAAACAACCTCAGTTTGATGTGGCTGGAATGCAAGAGAAGCAAGCATAATCTCTTACCTTCTGAAGTGGTATTTCTTTCTCATTAATTTCTTCCCTTGAAAAAAAACATAATGCAAGGTAATATTTCAGCCTTTCTCTGGTTGCTGACAGGGAATTCTGGGAGTTATATTTCAACACATATAGTAAATACCATATACACAGTACAGAATAACAAAGTTTGAAGGGATCTTGGAGGTCTTCTAGTCCCTATACCATTCTGGACAAATGGCTATCCAATCTCTTCTTAAAAGCCTTCAGTGATGTAACACCCACAACTTCTGGAGGACTGCCATTCAATTGGTTAATTGTTCCCCCTGTAAGGAAATTTCTCATGAGTTCATCAATGGATCTCTCCTTAATAAGTTTCCATCTGTTACTTGTCCTGCCCTCAGGTGCTTTGAAGAATAGATTGTCCCCCTCTTCTCTGTGATAGTCCCTCAAATATTAGAAGGCTGCTATCATATCACACTTAGTCCTTATCTTAGTTAGTTAGGCTAGATATATCCAGTTCCTCTTCACCCCATTAAGGACCTTGATTGCTCTTCTCTGCACTTTTTCTAGAGTCTTAACATCTTTTGGTATCATGGTGACCAAAACTGGATACAGTATTCCAGGTATGGTCTTATTATCAAAGCAGTATAAAACAATACTGACTTCATTTGGCCTTGATACTATTCCACTTTTGATGCAGCCTAGCTCCATTGGCTTTTTTGGTAGCTGCAGCACATTGCTGGCTCATATTTAAACAGCTGTCCACAAGGACACCTAGATTCCTCTCATAGTTTCTTTAGTTGAGCCATGTACCACCTATTCTGTATCTGTGCATTTTTCTTGCCTACGTTTACTGGATTACATTTTGTTGGATAGGGCCCAGTGTACAAATCTATCAAGATCCTTCTGGATCTTGAGCCTATCTTCTGAAGTGCTGGCTAGTCCCCTCTCCCCAGCTTGGTGTTGTCTGCAAATTTGATGAACTCCCTTTCTATCTCCTCATCTAAATCATTTATTAAAATGCTGACTGGGTGTCAGTGTTCCAAGTAAAGCACCCATAGAAAACAGAACTTCGAGGCAGGCAGGTTCCTCAAAGAACAGTTTATTGGATACTTCATATTGGCACAACTGGTGAAAGCCGACTCTGAAATTTCCTGTGGCTTTCACCTAATTAAAAGTAAAAGTTTTGCCCTTCCCCCCCAAGTCACTGGTCATGCTGTCCAATCCAGTTGCTGGCCAGTTGCTTGGTTACTTGCTCCTGCTCTGGCCAGCCATCTGTGAGAATATCCTTGGTTCCCACAGGAAAACTTCATTGTTTTGGCTATAAAACCCCATCTAACTATTTTCCCCTTCACACCGTTGTGTGGCAACCCTGAAGCCTCCAAGATGGCTTCAGCCAGGTTCATTTCAGATTTGACACTGGACCTAAAACAGAACCTTGAGGTATCCGACTGCTTACTTCCCCTCATGTAGATGTAGTTCCTTTAAGGACTACATGTTGAGTGTGGTTTGTCAGCCAGTTACAAACCCATCTGGTGATGATGCTGTCTATTCCACATTTTTTTATCTTACTAAGAAGTAGATTGTGGTTATATATGATAAAGGCTACACCAATTCAGGGCACTGATTATTTTCAAGAAATGTGTGTTCTTCTGAACATTTTAAAAAATTCAGAGAAAATGATTTAGGCTTTAAACCTGATTAAAATTGTTAGAAAGCTTAATAGTATAGATATTTTTAAAATCTACTTTAGCAAAATCTACTTTAGCAAAGTATTTTGGACTGCTAATGAAGATAACTCATAAGTTTTATATTCTGCATAGTATATATTGATGGCAACGCTTAGTTAGCCAGTTAAAAAAGACATTTTTGTCCTTTACATGCCATAGTAATCTGTATGGCCTCCTGGTAGTTTACAATAATAAAGCAATATTAAAATCAAGATAAAATATGATAAAAAATGTCAATAAATTACAGCAATATAGGGGGCACACAGATAGCTTACCCTAAATAATCTCCAGAAAGGCTTTGTTCTTACTAATTTTGCTAAAATAGATATACAAATTTGATTAATTAAAAAAATGCTTGCCTGAACTTAGCCAAGGCTGTTCCATAGCATGGGGATGACAACCAAAAATAATTAACTATGAACTCCTATCCCTCATCCTATGGAAAATTTTGTAGAGAGCATATACTGGACAGCGTGATTCCCTGGGAAGAACAGTCCTGAAGGCACCTGAACTAGGCACTTAACCTAAACTATTGTTGGTTAAGACCAGATCCTTTGAATGGCAGTCTAAAATCAATGAGGAACCAATATAGGTGACTCTATGGTTATGGCAAATTGATTTGGCAGCAAGTGAATTTGTGGCTTTTGAACCAATTGGCAGCTACCATGTGGTCTTCCAAGGAAGCCCATGCAGTATAATTGTAAGGTGATAAACATATGAGTGACTGTTGCTAGGGCCTTCTATTCCAGGTAGGGCCTGTCACTTTCACTAGGTAGACTAGACCAGGAAATCAACTCCACAAGATGACTAAAACTTTTGAGATTGGCTACAGTAACTGAATCTGATTGTGCTGTACCTCCTCCCACTTCTCGTACTCTAGTGAATTAGCGTCAATCTGAGCTGCTTCCAAATGTTATCATGTACTGAACTTTAAAAAGTGTTTCATTCCCAGAGTAGTCAAATATGTTTAAACATATAGTGGGAGGATGTTCCAACTAACCAACACCTTTACATGAAAGTTATGCACAGCAATATGGGATCTTTATATGCACAGATTACTTGGTTCTTGAGAATCCTGACAAATAATGTTCTCACCTCTGAGAAAGTAGGCAAGCCACTTAAGCTAGCATGCTTATAAATTCCTCATAAACTTTAGTAATAGATAAAAGATTTTAGAAAGACCAGCCACAAACCCAGGCCATAGTGGAAGAAAGAAGATATAGGTATGTGTGTCTTCACACCTATCATTCTTTTGTCCCATACTCTTTTAGACTGAATATCTTCAAAGATCTATTTAGTCTAACAGCTAAGGAAGTGAACCACATTGTTTATGTATATAGATGTTTAAAAAAACCATTTATTTAAAATATTTATATAGCAATTTATCTGGTATCAAACTCTCTGCAGCTCACTGCCCAAAAAACAAAACATCCATCTTCAATAAAAAAAATATTTAAACCAAAGATACATATCCAAACACATACAAAAAAACGATAGGATTCCTAGTTGCTGCATTATATGATAACATGTTTGTTTTGTTTATGTGTCTGAGTTACTGTCAATGCCTAGCAACTGCCTGGGCAATTCCTTGCAGTTTTCTTGGTATGATTTCAGTAGTGGTTTGCCCTTGCCTCCTCCTTCTCCTCTTCCTCCTTCCTAGGGTTGAGTGTGAGTGACTGGCTCAAGGCCTCCCAACTGGTTTCCTGCTTCAGACAGGACTAAAGTTCAGTCTCCTGCCTGTAGTTTCTAGCCTGGTGCCTTAATTACTACATCAAACTGGGCCACTATAATATAAAGCATCCACAACAAATTAAGAAATTGACAATAACAATAAAACATCCACAGTAAGATTTTTTTTTAAAAAAAACAACCAACCAGCTAATGAAATAAGTCATAGCAACAATAATCACTGATTTAATAAAATCAGATCCAGATGATCCAGGTCAATCAACCAAGGCTCTACAGAACTGCTCAGTATTGCACATCTTCTAGAATGAAATCATGGTGGGAATTATTTGATTTCAATAAGAAGGCTATTCCAAAGAGCAGGCTCTTCCACTGAATCATAGGCCTTAGCTATCCTGGCTTGGGAGATAGATCTCTACTAGCAGTAACTCTTGAATCAGCTGGATTTTATAGATAGTGGTACTGACAGCTGACTCAAGAGTTACTGCTAGTAGTGATCCATCTAGTATATATAATTGTGTGTGTATTAGTATATATATGTAGGTATATATATTAATACACGTGTGTGCGTGTGTATAATTGTGTGTGTGTTCTTCACATTCTCCAGCTAACACACACACACACACACACACACACACACACAAGGCAGCCTTTCTTTACTTGGAGTTTTCCACAAGCTCTAGAACTCCCAGAATTCCAGTTCTGTCTTACTGGTTTTCAGCTTTTCAAATTTTAATACTGGTGCTGTCCTTGAGATCTACCCCACATCTTTCTATTTGGGACGATTTCCAGTGCATTTTAAAACCAACATGCAAATAGTGGAGGTTTTTTTTGTTTTTTTTAAAGAATGTTAAGGAAGCAAAGTTCTGAGGAATCTGCAATACACCAGTGCTGGCTTGCAGGTAACAACATAACTGAGAAGGAAATATCTAAGTTATTTTGCAAAAATAAACGTGTGTTTGGCAGCAGCAGTTAACAAATATATTAAAAAGCAATATGATTCAAATCCCCCCATGAACTGCCAGAGTGTTCATTTCAGATAGAAATGTGGGATATATGTTAAGTCAATGACTTTAATAAATGAAATAGTGCTTAATCATGTTACTTAAATTACATTTTAATGTTAATTAACATTAATTTTATACTGAATAGAACCAGATAATTGAATATTTAAAGGCCCTACCTCACTATAGATTTAAACTATATCTTAACCTACCAACTTCATCTCAAAGAAGTTTAGAGGTGTCATTCTGTGATGAGCAGTCATTATTTCTCATTGAAAGTTCTCTTCATCGAGCTATCTACCCCATTATTTTGGAGTCATGTCAGTCAAAGTGCTACAATCCAAGCTATGCTGTTGTGTTAACAGGGCCTGATGCATCTGGATTCTCCAAATACATGCTCTCTATAGTTTTCCTCAACAAGTGTTTCACAAACTAATGTCAAAGTGCTTCATATTGCCTCACAATCTCAAATGCAGTTCAATAGTGGAAAAAGTCTTTGTCCACGCAGAGAGCATGCACCAAAGGCTCTTCCAGCTAATTCAAATGTAGACCAAGACTGTATAGACTAGGATAAAGAGAAGAGGTGTGCACATAAAGATGAAACTCCTCTTTGAAGAGATGCATGGCTCCTCCAAAGTCATTGCATTCCATAGTGTTCTGTAATGGTTTCTAACATTGTCTCATGATTCCTGTGTTTCTTCTTCCCAAAGCTTGACAATTTTGATGGAGGCATAAGATGAAGAATATTTTTTTTAAAAAAATTACCTGTTAAAATTATTTCTCATTTCTTATTTAAAAAATATTAAACTATGTCTTGGCTAAATGAAATAGCTAGGATGGAGCTAGCCTTCATTAATGGTTCCTTGATAAATTGTTATTGATGCAATCGGGCATATCTCAATTCTAATAGAATGAAATTTTAAAGATTCCAGTTCCTTTATACCTTGGAATTTTATCTATGGTATCTGTTTGTTCCTGCCATATTCAAAGTTACGAAATCTGCTGTCATTTTGTAGCAGGCACCTGCCAATGGTTGATTAGCTTAGCCACATACTTCCTCTTATAAAGCCCCAGCTCCTTAAAATGAGATTTATGCAAACTTGGCTGTTCTGATGTCACACTGGGCAGTAACAGTTTGAAGACTATCTATGCTCTACAGAGGCTTGGAGAAATCACGAACTTACGATACATCTAAAGAAAGACCTCACCTTAGAATTCTTGACAGAAAGTATCAAAAGTGATTAAGCCCAGAATAATAATAATAAAAAAACCTTAATCACTGCAAAGGATCTTCAAGGAACCCCAGGAATTTTGTTTCACGTTTTATTTTATTTTTTTCCTTTTGTTTGATGTCTTTTCAAAAAGCTGGATAATTCAAATTAGAATATTAGTTCGCTAAGAAGTTGGCTGAATGTTACAGGCTTGCAAAATGGAAGGCTTTTCCCTCATTTCCCCTGTGAGTATGTGAATTAATTATGGTTTTGCCTTTCTGCCTTTGCCAACGGAATTGATTTGCTGTTGAAGATTGCTGCATTTCTAGTACTCATAATTCTTAAAGGTTTTGTGGTGATGCCTATTGAATGGGAAGTTAGTATTTCCTCTCTCATACTCTTTATCTCTGTCTGTTTTCACTGATAAGGCACTATTATTATTTCAAGTCTTTAGTAAGTTGGTTGAGTTTATTAAGAAATCTGACTTTGTGGTTGAAATACACATTTATGGGTTCTTAATACCTGGCTGCAACATGAAGGGTAGCGGATACACATGGCCAGTCTATCCATTTATCTTCCAACTTTCTCAGCAAGTTAGGATAAAAAAGAAACAATTTCCCTGCCAGGGTTAGGATATTTTGTTGTTGTTAAACAATGATATGCTGCAATACTGTAGCAACAGGGTCTTCCTTTTCTGAAGATATCTCATTCCATTTACTAAATCAATTATTACGGAAGCTTTATAGTTTTCAAAGACTGTTTCACATATAAATTTAGTTGACAAACATGTATGTATTTGGTCAAAAGCAAGAGCTAGATTCTACAAATGCTTGATATAGCTGAGAAACAATCAGACAGAGTTATATCTGATTGTAATCTATTTGTCCCATTTCTAAAGACAATTTCTTAAGAGTTAGTTCAAGCATGGATCATCTTTCCTTGTAAATAATGGTGTATCTTTTTTTCAGATTATTCTATAAACTTTGATTTATCTTATGGTTTGATATATAATGGAATGGTTGACCAAGAGCAGCAGAGTAAATGAACATACACCACATATTCAATTTGCATTTTAGTTATAATTGGAAGTGATATTACTTAGGATGTGAGTAAAACAATATAAGCTATTGTTTTAAAAAGTCAGTGTAAATTATCATTCCCTATGTTTAAGGTCTTAAGACATTTATTCCAGAGTAAGTCCCCTTACTTGGGACTTTATTTTTAGTAAGTTGGTAAGTTTACATGGTAACTGATTTTGCTATACAAATTCTTCCTGCCTATACCTAATATATAACTATTATATGTTGAGCTACATTTCATGAATATGAAGACCCTGGAAATCATTGTGCACATGCATAATTTTTCATGTTGTCCATATTCTTGTCTGAATGGCCTTGTTTTTTTGAATATTTTTCTATGTAATTTTAGTACTGAAATTATATATACGCTCATGAGGCTTTTCTTCCAACTTAAGTAGTGTATATGTGTGTGTGTGTGTGTTGTAAATATGGCATTGTAGCATGAAATTTAACAAAAAAAGATTTTCATTATCTTTACAAATATGAAATATTGAAGGGCCTTTTTGTATACCACCTTTCAAAACAGATGACAGCACCAGTCTTTGACACATTCTCAGATGTCTGAGCAAACAGGAAGATTATGCACTAAATCAATTAGTCCACTATTGTAATTTATTTCTATCCAAACTCCTCATATTAAATTCAAGTCCTTCCTGTATCAAAATGTGGAATGACTGGTACCATACTCACATCAATCACTATTCCAATGTATAAAGAAGTTATATATCCTGAGAGGGTAGTCCCAAAGAATAACAATGGTAATAGGGAAATTTACCTCCCTGATTAATTTGTCTAATGAACAATCTTATTTCAATCCCAATCTCCATCTACTTGCAGTTTTATACATGTTTACATAGTACTGGGATTACATTCATTTCTATGTCTTTAGGTTTATGAAATTTGGGTCTAATCCAATTTCGATCTAATCCAAATTTTTATTTGATTTGGAAAATTGATCTGTTCAAATCAAATCCAAATGAAACAATATATATTAGACTTACGTGATTTAAACTATACATGTAGTGAATACACAATATCCGATCTAGTTAGATGTAAACCTATGGGAACTGTAGCAATATGAAGATAAATGATTATTTCACAATTTTGAGGAAATGTAAATTTTTTTTAATTAAATGTTATGACTCAATGAATATTTACTGAAAGGTAAATTGCACTGAATTAATTGGGACTTACTTTCTGGTAAATATGCTTAGCTGAGGTTGTGAGAAAGAAGCAGTGGTCAAGATGGAATTTAAGTAGTATCTTTTAAAATGTATATTTCTTTTTAAACTTTTAAGTGTAAATCTTCAGACTTCTTATAATGTTTACAAGCTCCTCATTACTTCATCCCCCATTATAGAAATGTTACCAGAAGGAGTTTTTAAAAAACAGAAATTATATTATCATTAATATAATCAGCCAGATGTTTAGACTGGATTTGGCACTTCTATCCACCTACGGAGTTTTTCCCAAGGATCTGGGATAAGCAGATGTTGTTATTTAATAATATTAAAGGTAATCATTATAGAATGTAAGCTGTTCCAAATAAGGCTGCCTTTTGCGATTGATGATTATTACTATTGGTCAGAAAGAGCTCAACAAAAGAAATGGATATATTTACAGAGTTCTGGTTGATTGCATAGTCAGCCAGATGTTTAGGCTGGATTGGGTATTTTTAGGCACCTATCGGGTGTTAGGACCTGCGATAGGCAGATTATTATTATCTGTCCGCAACGATGTGAAGTCACAGCTGCCAGTTTTTTAGCTGGCGTTAGCCTTCATACACATTGAGTTCTTCCCAGTAACCTTAGATGTATTGGTATAGTATACGTGCACATCCAAGCAGTGTGATCTTTT
Source organism: Oxyrhabdium leporinum (assembly GCA_032468155.1). Lineage (NCBI taxonomy): Eukaryota > Metazoa > Chordata > Lepidosauria > Squamata > Cyclocoridae > Oxyrhabdium > Oxyrhabdium leporinum. The sequence continues at coordinate 12,447 of JANHFL010006762.1, read as the reverse complement.
GCAATTGGCAGATGGAAATTTTGTCAATGCACAGATTTTTCTAAGTGTTCTCCAAGATTTTTTGGTATTGCTCCCACCATGCTGATAACCACTGGGACCACCACGGCTGCTTCATGCCATAATCTTTCAATTTCTATTTTCAGATCTTGATACTTTATGTTCTCCAATTTTATATTCTGTTCTGCTATCCTGGCATGGCCACATCATTTATCCCCACTTTCTTCTTTTCTACCACAGTTATATCTGGTGTGTATTGAGCCAAGACTTTATCAGTCTGTATTCAGAAATTCCACAATATTTTAACATGCTCTTTTTTTTCTTTTTTCTTTTTTTTTTACTATTTTTCAACTATATGTTCCCAGCAATTTCTACTTCTTTGTACAATCTGCACTTTCGATTATTTTTTTTCCAACTCTGGCCTTGATTGCATTAATTTGAATAGCTTGTCCTTGCTTAGCTTTAAACCCTCAGTTTCTTTTCATAATGTTCCAGTTGTAAGCTATTGCCAGGTTTTATTTTTATCCATTTTCCCCTCAATCTTTTGTAGAAGTTGGCCATGTAATGTTTTTCCTTGCCAGCATTCTGTTCATATTTTTATTACATTATTTCAATATTCTCTTTTTGTTTCCTGTACATTTAGTAAGTTTCAATTTTTAACTTTCAACAATGTTCTTGGCCGTGTTTTACATAAGCAGCCAATGCATGCGTTTCTCCTACAAGTTATTATTATTATTATTATTATTATTATTATTATTATTATTATTATTATTATTATTATTATTATTATTATTATTATTTTATTCCATTCACCCACTCACACTTGTGGCTGCCTTCAGTGATATTCAGCACACTCAAGTGCATGCCAGAGATCAACACTTTATGTTTATATGACAATCTAGCACACAAGTAGACATGGCAATCCATATAATCCTAAAATGTAATGCTAAAAATTGTTCATAGATTGATACTGGAAATGCAATATTCTATGGATAACAAGTCTTTATGCAGTGAAAACCTAAAATATAATTGCTGAGAAGACATACACTTATTACAAATATGCAAATATAATAGCGTTCAAGGATGGCCGCTTCTGTACTAACCAAGATGACCAGAAAATCATGTTTCCATCCTTTACATTTTAAAAACAGCATACAGAAGAAAGGGAGGAAGCCCCCCTTTTTTGGCATATTATTTCTGAAGTAGAAAGTTATTACCGAAAGGGAAAAATTGTGGCTTCTCAGTTTACAAAAAAAAAAAAATCCTTTATAGAATTATGAATGGTGTAATGCTAATAGGCAGCTGTATTTCACTCTCATAACACCACATCTTAGGTTACCCAATGAATCTGATTAGCAATAACATGCTCTTATTGTTTTATTGAGATTTGTGACCCAATTGGTTTTAAAATTAAGAGTTTGGAAGTTAGTCGCTTTGAAATATTATGAGAAATACAATTCTGCTGGACTTTTAGTTTTAGAATAATATTAAACAGACATGCCTGTTTAAGACTAACTGGAATGAGTTTACTAATTTTGCAAATTGAATATAAATTTTATAAAATATTCCAAACTAAGTCTAAACTAAGGTACGTTGAGAAATTGCTTTATCATACATTGTGTGATGGGAGGTTATATAGTGCTCTTTATAAAAACACGTTCTTCCTCACTTTTGTATGTATGTATGCAAGTATGCATGTATGCATGTATTTATTTATGTATTTATTTATTTTAAGAACATATGCAGCTACCTATATATACCATGTTCCTGAGCAGCTCGTAGCAACTGATAAAAACAACACAAACATACATTGTATCCTTCCCATCAAGATGCCAAAACCACCCATACTGTTGACCCTAATTCAACCCTTTCCTAGCCTAATGTTTCAAGAAAGAGCTAGGTGTTCATGGTGTTCTGGAAGATTAAAAGCCAAAGTCTTAGGTATGAAGCCAGTTCAAAGAGCTAGGGTGCCTATAGACAAGCCATGCCTCCAAGTTCCCATTAGGTCTCACTTATTGTCACTTTGAAAGATAGTCACGATCAAGATACATTAGCATAAAGAACAATGTCCTATGGTGGTCTCTGTAGACTCTGTGCTACATTAGTGTTGTCATGTTTCATAATCTGATATTTCATAACAGAAATCTTGTCTAATGATAAGTATAATTATTAAGAGCATAGCTTGATTACATGAAATAGCTCTTACAGGTTCCCTTTGTATAGGTACAAAATAAAAGTAGATTTGTCAAATTATTATCATCATTTTCATGGTCAACATTACTATCCTAATACTTTATACAGAATGGCTACCCTGAAGCCCGAAGACAACTTGTTGTCCTCAACCTTTCATCTGCCGCTTCTGATCATAATTACCCAAAATTAGAGCCATGTTTCATGTGACTTTAAGGTGGGAAATATGTAGGATGACCCATAAAGTAGACTTAACATAGGTTTAAAAAAAAAAAAGATACACAAAAACAGATCTGCTCCAAAATCTGGGAGAGGGAGACCAGAAAATTGCTCATCCTGTTAGAGCATTTCCTTAAAACATTAAGGGAGTAATTCCTACCCACTAAAGCATTATCTTCTCTTTAATAACTGTAGGACACAAAAAAATTTAACCAGTATAATTCATCCTGAAGGTGGGATACAGAAACAGGCTGTGGTTTGCTTATCCAGGTGTATTTAATAAGCCACAAATAGTTGGGTTTGCACAATTACACCAAAGCCATTTTTACGCAACATAGAGGTAAGGGACTCTTGGTGGATCAGACAACAGTCTCCTGGAAGTAGGGTGAAATCTACCATGTTCAGACATATTTTGCACATATTTTTCTGCCCACCTATCTTTTTCTTCCAGGACATAAATCTCTTCATTCTCTCAGACTATCTTTGGACTCACCGTATCAAAGGTCAATTATTTAGCACAATATTATATTTTAACATACTTAGGTGTGATATTTAGTTTTCTTGCTTCGAACATAAGAATACTTTGAGGTTGCTCTGGCTAGAAGAGTCTATACAATAATGTCTGGTAATTATAAATCATATAAATTATGAATCCCTGGTGAAGTTTTCTAGATTTTTCTCCTGCTGTCTTATTTTTCTCCTGCTGTCTTATTATCTTTAATTAAAACTATTTTTAATTAAGTAGTTGATTCTCCCATAGACTTTCTAATATTCACACAAAATCTATATGGTTTCATGAGGTCATCTTTTTCGACAACACCGTGATTTGAAATTGATTGAATGATAGTAGTTTTGGGCAACTTCTAGAAGATGATATGCCTATAAAAGAAAATGAAATGCTTCTTATGTATCAGTGCTAAATCAGGAGCTTGAGAATCTGCTTTGTAGATGTGAACTGAACAAAAAAAAACCTTTTGACATGCTGGTAAAATTAAAAGCACAGTGATATAAAATGAAAGAATATTTCAAACTAATGGTAGAATGCAAATAAAATAAATAAACAAACCTTGCCACTTCAGAATTTGGTGAGATAGATAGTGTAGGCTTGTGAAAGGACATTTAATATGATCTTCCAACCCTTTCTTAAAACCATACAGTTATTTTGTAATTCTTTCCAAGGAAATGAGGTTAGGCCTGTCCGTTAAACCAGCCTCAGCTGCACATCACGGGAGTCTGGTTGGTAATTATGAATCATCTACTAGAGAACATTTATATTATAATAAAAATGGGATTTGTTTCTGAAATAATGAAAAGTGAACTACATTTATTATATATCTTAAATAATTATAATAGTTATAATATATTATATATCTTAAATAATCTTAAATTATATATAATGGTGTAGTTTCTGGGTTCCACAATTTCCCAGTGCGTGAAATGGACACCTAACATTAGAACCATCATTATAAAGGCACAACAAAGAATGTTCTTGCTGCATCAACTCAGAAAGTTCAGACTGCCCAGGAGCTGTTGATACAGTTCCACAGATAAATTATTGAGTCTGTCATTTGTTCTTCTATAACTGTCTGGTTTGGGACAGCAATCAAACAAGACAGGTAAGACTTTAAAGGATAGTTAAGACTGCAGAAAAGAACAACTGCAACAACCAGCCTACCTTCATTGAGGACCTATATACTACACAGGCCAGAAAGAGGGCTTAGAAAATATCTACAGACCCCTCACATCTTGGACATAAACTGCTTCATCTCCTCCCCTCAGGACGTCGCTATAGGATATTTCATGCCAAAATAACTAGACACAAAGACAGTTTTTTCTCTCGTGCCATCACTCTGCTGAACACCTAATTCCCACAGTACTGTCTTATGTCTAAGGATATTTACCCATGTAGTAGGGCTGTATTACTAGTATCCTTCTCATCTTTTCTACTATTTTCCCCTGTTGGTAACTTATGATTATATTACTTTGTTGTTTGTATGTACACTGAAAGCTTATGCACCCGAGACAAATTCCTTGTGTGTCCGGTCACACTTGGCTAATAAAGTATAAAGTATTCTATTCTAGTAATTTTTCTAGGACAGCCTTTCCTAACATAGTCCCATCTAGATATGCTGCAGTTTACTGACTTTTTCACTTGGCTAGGAATTTTGAGAACTTTAATTCCAATGCATCTGGGGGCACCAAGCAAGAGAAGCAGGATTTAATTGATCTAAGCTGTAGGTACTAGAGCTAATTCTTTAGGGACAGGATTTGATAAAAGATTGATACAAGGCTGAGTTTTGCATCATAGTTCAGATAGGTAAAGTGATACCTAAAACCATTTTCTACTACTCCCAGAATCCCCATTCATGGGATTTTATTTTATTTTTTATTTTTTAAAAATTGTCAAATAGTCATGGCAAAACAAAGCATCTATTTTTACCATCACCATGTTTCTAGGCTCTGCGTAAGTCTGATTAGAACAGGATTTGTCAGCCTTGGCAACTTCCAAATGTGCAGACTAACTAAAAGTGGCAGGGATCTGCAACTGGTTGTTTTGTTTGAAATAATGCTCACTTCTCTGAATAAAAGAAAGATAACTTGGAAGGTGAGAAATAACTTCAGGGGCTAGAAGAGATTGTGAGGAGAAACCTAACCAGTTTGCTATTGATTGAATGGATGTGTTGTGAAAACACAGTCTTTCCATTGCAAAAATTTTGTGAAAGTGCCCATAATATACTTTCAAATATGCCCAGAAAACCAAAATGTAGATCTACTTTCCTTGCTTCATCCTATTAAGTGGAACCATCATCAATACTGTCATGTTCTGACACTGAGGTAGTTTATCATTCCAATGCATATATCTTTTTAAAGATTGGATCATAATTTAAGACTTTTCTCATAAGAAAAGAATATCTCACAGGTCCGAGATGTTTCTGCTGCCAGCAAGAGGAACAATAAGAAATCCTCTTTTTTTAAAAACCAAAAGGTGGAAAATGTTAAACTTTTTAAAACAACAAACGAACAGCAATGCTATCATAGATAACTATTGTTATCAAGGAAACCTCTTTTATGTGAGAAAGGTACACGGACTCCTCACACCAGAATTGCAAAGCATCAGAACTGAGCAGAATCTGGGGAACAGTTCAGGAAGTTGACGCAACAATTTGAGGCCAAAAACCACACTGACAAACATTTGTTTTGTAATAGAAAAAAGAAAGTAAAATCCCAAAGATAACAAAGGAGACCCAGAAACAAAATTGTTATTACAACAGGAGACCTTCTGGATACAGTACATTCTTCAAATACTATGCACTTTCATACTATGAATGGCAGATGGCACTTTGTTACTTATGGTAAAAACAATATATGAAGAGATATGGGTCAAGCTAACCTTTCCATTTCACTTGCATTATTCTTTAAATGCAAACAGAAGTGGTTAAATAGGTCAGATACTGGATAGGAAAAGAGAATGCAAGCTTTTTCTTCCTTACAAGTGCCTAATGAAAATTATTCCTCCCTGAAGAAAGCTGCTACAAAGAAGAGGGGGGTCAACCTATTCTCCAAAACACCTGAAGGCAGGACAGGAAGTAATGGATGGAAACTAATCAAGGAGAGAACTAACTTAGAACTAAGGAGAAATTTCCTGACAGTTGAAACAATTAATCATTTGTCTCCAGAAGTTGTGGACATTCCAACACTGGACGTTTTTAAGAAGAGATTGGACAACCATTTGTCTGAAATGGTGTAGGGTTTCATGCTTGAGTAGGGGTTGGACTAGAAGACCTCCAAGGTCCCTTCCAACTCTTGTTATTCTGCTATTTCATTAAAGATCTTATTATATTTGTTATGGAAAGAAAATTCCAGATATTTTAAGTATGTAAGAAAACATCTGTTGGATCAGACCAATATCCAGTTAGTTAAATGTTCTCCAACAGTAGTCAGCTAGGTCTCTGGGAGTCTGTGGCAGACATATTGTTGGTTGGTTGGTTTAATATAATACTTCCTGTAAATTATGCCACTTGTTGCCTATTGGAGTATGCATTGGAAATATTCATAAATAGGGATATATTAAAAATTGTCTATCAAGCCAATTACCTTTCAAGAAGTTCACTGAAGAGTTTAGTTTGTTAGATTAATTTCTGGGATCTTTGCCTCATATACAGTACTGAGAGCACAGCATATAAAACATGATATAGTTATGTTAGGCCCCATGCCATATTTTCAAATAACTACAATAGGCTTACAAACATTTGAAGGTCCTATGAAAATGTTTTAATTTATAAAAATGTAAAAAGTAACAGTAAGATAAAAAAATGTATCTCCTAAAATTAAATACATTTGAGATATTATTAGCACTTTATTATGTATAAATGTACTGGGACTTAGTGAAGAATATGGGGAATACTTTTATAAACCAAACTGTCTGGTTTATTACTAGTAAAGCCTACAAAGGTCTTAATGCAGTCTCTTAGGCACTACATTTTGCAAAGATTGAATCTATCTATCTGGCAAAAAAATCATGAGTGAGCAGGACTTTGCTGTTGTGGCCCCTATTTTGTGGATCGCTTTACACCCAGAATTTGCCCTTTGCTTTCTAGTACTTTTTTAAAGCAGTAAGCTCTGTTCTTTCAAGAGGAGTTAAATAATTTGTGACATGCATCTTAGAAGGTGGTTCTTTTTTTATCATTATAGTGCTAAGTTCTTTTCTACTTTTCTTTATTGTATTATTATTACCCTATTTTAAACCAGAATTGAGCAATTGGGAACAACTACAAAAATTGCAGAGAAAGAAAAAAATATTCTGATTCTTGTAGCCATTTAATAAATTACAATATTTTTAATAATGCAAAGAATAGTATCATTATTTTGCACAAGATACTTAGCAAATTATTTTGCCCTTTTTCCCTCCCTCAAATGATATCTCTATACCAGGATGAGCCATTCTTGAAAGCAAGGGATTTGCTGACTTGCGACATACTTGACCTCTGAATTAGATACTACTAATTTCAGAAGTATTATTTCCCAAGAATCCAAATGTTTAGAATATGCGAACTGCAACTTCACATTTTCTGCCAATCCAATGGCAAATGGAACTTCAATACCATTAGCTTGAGTTGTTCCTTTGCTTTCTCTGATGACATGATGGTGTTCAAAGAGAAAACAACTTGCCTCCAGAAGTTGTGAATTCTCCAACACTGGAAGTTTTTAAAAAGAGATGGGACAACCATTTGTCTGAAACGGTATAGGGTTTCCTGCCTGAGCAGCGGGTTGGACTTGAAGATCTCCAAGGTCCCTTCCAACTCTTCTATTCTGTTCTAAAATATATGTCTTTCTCCAGTATACTTCATGACAATACACTTCTAGTTTTGACATTGAAAGCCTCTAACTGGGTGAGCCCATATAATCCATAACAACCGATCACAAAACCATTAAATGGAAGCAGCAAGCAACTTAAAGACCCTTTCCAATTTCCATTTCTTTGATTCTTCTTTTTTCCTCCAACATAAAATAAACACCAATAGAAAAACAAACAAACTAGGCAACACCTTGAAGAAAAATAAATTGCAATATGTAATATATATGACCAAACAGTTTGGTTCTGAAGATGCAATCTTCTGGAGAATTCTATTTTTATTCTGAGGCCATACTGATTTCCAGGCTGTTTTGAAGTGGTCCAAAAGGTTTCAAGAAATAAATCATTCAGAATAGGAAGGGGATCACAGCATTGCAGAGTATTTTAGGGAAGTTTGTAGAATACTGAGTTGGCATGGCCTGGAGAGAAAACCAGCTCTTCCATCTCCAGAATGAGGTATTTTAGACACCTCCTCTATACATTTAGTCTGCAGCCCATACTATATAATTTGACTGGCACTGACTATTTTCACAGTAAATCCCTATCAACTATCAAAATCCCTATCAGATACTTGGAAGAAATCTATTGTGTTCTTTCAACATTCTCTCCTTCTACAGGCTAAGCATATTTGACACCTTCAACTGCTCCTCAGAGGATTTTCCTTTCTGATAACTTATCAGTTTAGTTGCTCTCCAAAATGATAAGGGACCCAAAAACCTATTGGAAATAGTTTCAGTTTCTATGGCTTTCGTTGATCTTTTAAAGATTAAAAAGAATGCCTCAATGTTTTCAAATTAATGGCATTGTCTGGAAGTCAGGTTTCTATCTTCCATTCCTTCTGATTCCAGTATAAAATAACCTGAGATCTGTGAGGTTGTTTTGACTGTAGATTTGTTCTCCATCTTCCATTTTTCAATTCTTCTCATTTCTGCGGTAGCTTAATAAATGGGTCAGTGAGAAGATGGATACAAAGTAATTAGCAATAGACCAATTGGAACTATCTGGTCTGGTCTGCATGTTTATTTGTTCATGGCCTATCAATTTCAGAGAGAGACACTGCCTTGAAATGAAAGCTTCCTGACCAAAAAATTGAACTTTATGCAGAACTTAATGCAAGTTCTAGTTCCAATATTGTTTAATCAACAAGGGGCTCATCTCCACCAAAATACCAACTCAGACTCTTTAGGATTTATTTCTACTCATCAGAAGCTTTGGTGCATAATTAAGATCATAATCAAAGCAATGTATTTGACAGCAGGTCTACAAAAACTTCTGAACTACCAAAAGAGATGCCATCACCTAACACATCCTAGTCTCTCAGGTGATTCATAATGTCTCTTCTTTATATATATATACAGTATATAGGCACAAAAGAAAGATAATATCTGAGTTGTACTGGAGTCCAATTCTGTGTCCAAATTAAACACTCTGATTCAGATGTGAAAGTGATCTCAGATAAGATCTTTTGATTTCAATGGGGATATCTTAAGTTGTCTTCATAGGATTGTAGTAATATGGACATATTAGATATTTTTCCTCCTCTGTGTATATTCAGTTTGGTCTTTTAAATTACTTTAGGGTGGATTTTGTTTGTTTATATGTTTTAAACTGTGACAGTAAGAAAATCCCACTTGGAGTAATAGAAGGGGATTGTTCTACAGTATTTCATTGGCATATCATTTCTAAGGATCTGGGGGAAATATAATCAGAAGATCAGAAGATTCTATGACTATTGTTGACCACATACAGGGAAAAGTATTTTTTGCTTGTTTATTTCTACCTGCCTTACCCACAAATGTAAATATATTAATATCTGTTCAGAACTGTGGAACAGGGAGGGTCTCTTTTCAGTACACAATCCTGATATGTCCATTTAGCAAAGGCAAAAATAATTAAATAAATTTATGTCACCCATCTCATTATTCAAAGTGACTCTGAATTATACAAAAGCTTTCTCTTCAGTTGTAAACTGTCCAAATATTTGACAAAATCTTCTGTAGAATGATGTGAAGGCTTTTAAATGCAAGAAAAGGCAAGATTTCTGATCTCCAGAATCACACATTCAGTCTGATTCTGGAAGCATCGGGCTTCCAATGACAGGTAAATAGCTGCTACCATAATTATTTATAGAGCCTCCACTACTGTTCTTGCTGCGTTTATGTTCCATGGAAGTGCTAATAACTATCTGCAAGGTCTTTATAAAGATTGCCAGGGTCAATGGAAATAGTAGAATTAGAGTATAGATCATGATTCAAGGCAGAATCTGATACCTACAGATTTTCCAGAGATGGATACATCTGAATCATTTAATCCATTTGGTGCTTTAGTTTTTTTCCACCACAGTGCTTATTGCTTTCAGACAGCTGTGCATGCTAAAAACACAGAAATATTTAAGTTTCATGACAGTAAATAAGTCATGGAAATTCCTGGCTAAAGCCACAGCAAGCAACATCCCATTCAGAACTCACGCAAGGAAAGGTTTTCCTGGATCATATTTCTGGATGCATGATGATACTATCATTCAGCAACAGTGGATACTGCTTTGTAATGCATCTGTTGCTGCCAATGTTTAAATAGAACTTCCTCAGACTATTGAGAATTAGTCTATCTCAGAGGAGATGTTACCAACATACCTGGACTTTTCTTTCAAAAACTTTTGAGGGAATGGGGAGTATCTGTTGAATTTATCCAGGCATTTCCCACCCTCTTAGCTGAGTACATGGACAGTGATGATCACAACCACTTCTGTCATCTTTCAAAGGACTTTTCCTAAATGACCTTATCCAAATGAATTCATGTCCTTTCCAAATCGGAGCTGCTCACTTAAGTATTTGCTTATTCATGACTTATTCACAGCTGCTGTCTCCTTGTAGCACCCAGCTTCTCCTTTCTACCCTGAAGAGAACCTTTGAGGCATTTTAAGTGGCTTATGTAAGCCATGATCAATGCTTCTGGCTACTACTTTGACATGTTAAATACAGTGGAAGTGATTGCAGCCCAAGCAACTTCATTAGCTTTCTATGTGAATTTCTGCAACAATTGATATACTAGCACTATTCTTACTACCGGTAATTAGAACTTAGAGATGAAAAATTCAAAGGTTTGAAATGAAACCCCAGAAAGCTCCAAAGGAAGAGATGAACAGCTTGCATTGGATAGACTGGAAATAAGCCAGTGGATTTATCCCAGAGTTAAGGAATAGCTCTACATATCTGAGCCAATTGGAATTTGATCTGTTCCAGTTATAAGGGCTACTGCCTTTGCAAGCTCTTGGTGGAGGGAAAGACATTTGTCCTCTCTCATTTTCCACTGGCTTGATGCCAAGTTAAAGGAGTTTCGGTGCTCTCTGGGAAATGTTGTTTTCTCAAGAACCATCACTGTGCATTTGAGTTGGACATTATCAGCCATTAGAAGTCACTCCCCAAATAAAGATTTCAAAGGCATTTCTAGCCAGAACTGAATAAACATTATACTGTTTGAGCTGGGAGTTGTAAGGAATTAATGCAGAAGTGAACAGCTACTGGTTTCTCAGAGAAGATTCTCCATTTGTTCAGGCAGGGAGATATAAAAGTAGGATATCATATTTAAGTTTTTTTAAAAAGGGTATGCCAGACAAAGTTTTTTTTTAGTAATGTACCATTCATAGTTGCCACGCAAACATACTTTATGTATTTTTGTTCCTCTCGCACCCTCCCCTGCACACATTCTTACGTCTGAAAAGACAGATTCAACAAAGCAGGACATTAGTAACCTGTGTGCTAGCATAATGTTTGTCTCAAGAATTAAGTCATACATTTCTAAGGATGTGCAATATATGGTTCATTGAATCAGTTATGGTTTTTCTGGTTGTTTTCACCACATGAGCTAAGTGAGCCTGAAGCAATTGGGAGCACTTTGGGAGCAGTCATCCTTTAAGCCCAAACCCGACAATACATTCCAATAATAAGTGAAGACTATCGGGACTGAAGTAGTGTTTCAAATGTAGTCATTCTTTTATACATACAGTATATATAAAATTTCTGTGAAAAGAAGCCCCAATCTTTTACAAAGCACTGTTTATGAAAATAAATCCCTCTGGCTAGTGAGACAAAGATAAAAAAATCTATTTATGAGAGCAAAGGGGCAATTGGAGTGGGAGGTATTTGACTGAGGAGAAAGTTCTAATGAGGAGGTCAGAGATCCATTAGCCAGAGGGTTTTTCTCCTCCCTTGTAGCCTTGTCCCAGGTAGATCAGCAGCTGCCACCATCCTCTGCCTTCCATTAAGCTTTTCTTTCTCATTCTTACCTTCTAGTTAACCAGATTCACACTGACACTCCCTTGAACCATTCCATGTAGGCAGACAAAATGTACAACATTGCCCCTGTTATCTTGTCAGCATTATTTGTTGAGACATGCAGTGTTTCATTTGCCATTGGATGTTCATTTGTTTATCTATAACATTTATAGGCTGCCCATCTTACCTCAAGGTAACTCAGTTACCTCAACTATGTTTGATATAACTAGGTCCAACTAGACTGCAAATTAGAAGAAAAGACATGTTGGGATGAGGGTATTAAGTTGTCATGCTGTTGGTCCCCCTCATTGCCTTTCCTTAACTATTATTGCTTATTTCTTATCACTAAAGTTATCTTATAAGCCAACTGCTTACCCACCTCTGCCTTTTCCTTCCTTTTAGAATGGGAGGAAG
>JANHFL010006760.1:2329-13197 GCA_032468155.1 Oxyrhabdium leporinum | reverse complement strand
CTTTCTTTCTTTCTTTCTTTCTTTCTTTCTTTCTTTCTTTCTTTCTTTCTTTCTTTCTTTCTTTCTTTCCTCCCTTCTTTTTCCTTCTTTTTCTTTCTCTTTATTTATTTGTACCCTGTCTTTATTATTTTTTTGAAATAACTCAAAGTGGAGAACATATCTTTCCTCCTCCTATTTTCCCCAAAACAACAATGTGAGTTGGCCTAGGAGAGAGTGAATAGCCTAAGGTCACCCAGCTGGCTTTCATTTAATGTGTTTCTAGACTTTATGATAAATAACTTTTCATGTTTGTGGGACCATACAAATTTCAAATTAATCGTGGGCAATGAATGGATTGTGGCTCAAATTCTCCATCTTTCTCTCTGTTTTTCATCCTTTTCCTTTCTTGCACTATTTTATCTTTACTTTTCTTTCTCATTTTAATCTCTTTACAAAACCTAGTGATTAAGAAGCTGGAAAACTGAATTCTGCCTCCCTTAGACATGGCACATAGCTGGGTGACTTGGGCTAGTCTATGTCAGCCCTCAGAGGAATCTGATGGCAAGCCACTTCTCATTTCTGCTGAGAAGAAAATTCCAGAAGTTTGCCTTGGTCATCCATCCTCCAGAGTCAGAGTTGACTTGATGGTTCAAATTGCAACAGTAACATGAAGAGCAGTTCCAGTTTTGGTGCAAAATAAGCCCTCTTGTGATCAAATGAAGTAATCTCTAGAAGCTTGCTATTGTGTGAAATGTTGAGATACTACTTCCATTGTTTTCTTGAATGGGGACTTGCATTTTCAAGGCTGAAAATGGAAATGAAAGATGGTCAGACCTGTAGCAAGTTAAAATGGAGACTGATACACCCAGGATTGTCATGGTGTGAAGACAGAGCAAAAAGAAGAAAGGGCACATCTTTCCCCTTTTACTTCTGCCCTGGCATTATTTCTTTCACTTATGGCAGTGAAGAAAAGAATGACAGCCTATCCTTCTTTTTAAAAGATGCATCCTTTTACCTTTGGACAGCTCTGCCAGGTTCTCAAGTTCTTGTTTTATGCATAGTCTTCTTTCTTACTCAGCCAGTTGAAAAAGATCACAAAATCACCAAGACAAACTGTTTTTAAAATGGGTTGAGGAAATTTAGAAAAATAAGAGATTGTCAATCTAGATATGACTAAGGTTCCTTTTTCTTGTTTAATCTCTAGCTGACTATATCCCCAGTTTGCCATTTGTTTCTCTTTTGTTCTTCTTCATCTTCTTGGCCCTACTGTCTCATCTGCTTTCTTCCCCTTTCCTGTCTCAAACTCTTTCTTGGTATTATCTGCTTGTAAAGATCATCCATATATAACTTTGCTTCAATTGCCTTCTTTGGTTAAGCATTGTATCCAACAGGCTTTACCAGCTACTGGACAGCAAGATGTCATCTTTGCTACATAAAGGATTGAGACAAACTGCATCTAACTTGCAAAAAGGTTAATATGCATTCCTTTTTCTGTCTCCCTCACTCCTCCTTTCCCTCCTGTCTTCTCAAACTGTGAAGATATTCAGTGAGTTTTAATGGAGGAACCTTTTCCTAAATGACCAAATATAAAGTAGCTTGTTCTGCAGTGGGCGTTGGATAAGTGGGTGTAACTTAGAAGAGGTCCAGTAGGTCTGCTGCACAGAAGGTGGAGAATTTAGGATGTATTAAAGATCATGAAGTGAAGGCCACAGCATGGTTAACAAGCTATTTAATAACAGAAATCTTTGAGTAAAAGCCACGAAGTCAATTTCCTACAGTACAGAACTGAATCAGAAAAGAAGCTAATGAGGCACATCTTGATCAAGCAAGACAGAAAAAAATTAATCTATTACAGAATGCTAGCAAGCAGATCCTAGCTTATTAATGAGCCATAATTTACTGGCTTTCATGCGGGTCTCCTCCAACCACAAAGGAATTGTTGAAACATACAAATCCAAGGCTCATGCCATGATCCTATTTTGCTACGTGTAATATACACATTAATGACTGAGTCATATTACTGCATTAATTTAAAAAAGTCCCTTGCAAGTAGCTATATTTAAAACAGGAACAAAAGGTTCTGGGTCATACAATCCCTCCATTGCTAAAGATTCAAGTTGATCTGTCTGGTCCCTTCTGATTTACACGAAAGAGAAAGAAACTCAATTTAAACATACACCTTTAAGGTCAAAAGACAGAGCAGAGCTGATAGGCTCTCAATGGAATAGCATTATTCCATCAACCAAAATAAAGCAGAACAGTCAGCCTTTCACCAAGGAAAGAGCAAACTTGTAATTTTTTTTCATGGTTATCCTAGAAAGAAAAGACAAAACTAGTTTTCTTCTCACTTCTTAATCTCCATCACTGGTTTTGGGGTTTTTTATTTTACCTATGACCCTGAAACAGAAAGTAAATGTTCCCTTTGGCATTCTTAAATTCTAATCTCCCTGGCCCTTTTCATCACCCTGTTTGTATCCTTTTCAGCTCCTTAGCCACTTGACACATTCATTTCTGGTCACCTACCAGTGTCTGACCTGTCACCAACTTAGAAATATCAGGCAAGCTTTCCCACATGCCACTTTATTCAATTTAATCAAAAGCATTTTAAAAAGTTGAAGTCCAGATAGGAGAAATAGCAATTATATTAATATGAACCATTTTCTTTCCCAATCTGAAATAAACAAATGTCGGTATTTCCTCTCTTACACATATGAGTAAATCTTCATAATACTAATATATTCAGTGTGGACAGACAGTCGTTCTTTGCTAACTGCACAAATGAATTCTTTATATGAGAACCAGAACAATCTTCTGTAAAATAAACAGCACTTCAACTTCTAGAGATTTTTCTGTCTGGTCAGGAAAAGGTCTAGAGATAAAAAGAATACTTTGAAGGAACTGTCTCTCATAATAAGCATTCAGATGACAGCTTAAGAGTGGTTTGAAAAAGAGCAGATATTTATCTTATTTGGATAGATATAGGAAAGATAGATAAAGCAACCTTTTTCCCTTTTATTTTTTATTCAGAATATACAGTAATTTCCTGTTGCCCTTTAATCCAAAAATATACCAGAAAGGAAGGCACTACACACTACAAATCCCAGCTGCTTCTGAAAGTGTTGGAGTAGTGTGCATGCTATAAAATAAAGAATGTGTTTGAACAGGAATCTAAATATTGTTATTTTATTTGATAAAAAATCCCATTGGATTCAATAAAGATTTAAGTATATGCAGTTCAGGAATGAAAAGCTGAGCTAAGCTTCATGTAAGTTTAAAGCAGAGATAGGTAACCTGTGGCATGAAGTCAGCAATGGCCTCCCAGTCATAATTCTACAATGTCCAAAGAATCCATGCCAGATGCCACCTAGTTTCAGTGTCAAAAGTGTTTTTTTTTCTCTTCTGGTAATAATGACAGTAGACACATTTTGTTTTACATTTTACATGTATATTTCAGAGTGAATCTTCTTTCAACTCATCACCTCCAACCTATAAAATAAATTAAAAGTGAAATTGACCCATCCCTTCTTAAAAGAAACACTTTGTAGTTACATACGATGGAACCCTTTCTAACCATACTGTATAAGGGGTCTTAGACCTGCACTGATGATGTAAGTGAGCAAGTGAGTAAGTGAGTAAGTAAGTAAATGGGAGAATTGTATACTCTATCTTGAGCTCCTATACAACAGATATTATATATATATATGTACACACACACACACACACACACACACACACACTACAATACATGGATTCCAGTTTGTTTTAGTTTGAATCAATACTGAAGCAGGGAAAATATATTTCAGTGTTTTCTCAATTGCTTTGAGATTGGTAGTGCATATTTTACAGCCCACTGCATAAACTGTAGTCCTTTGGGAAATGTCTTCAGAGCCCTATAAACTTTAATTTTTAATATTCTGTATTAAATGCCTATTTTGCATTTAATGTTAATATTTTGCATATTTTATCACTTAAATAGAAATATATTTTTGCTTTATCTTCTCTGTCCCAGCTTCAACTAGTTTTTGAAAATTAACTTTGTCAATCTTCTAAAAAAAACAAAAAACAAAACAAAAAACAGATGGGGTTGTGAACTCAAAACTTCTTCCTTGAATATGCATCTTTGTAGATACTAGAGTGGTTGCTGTCTTTTTTAATGCAAGTTGATTTTTTTCCCCCACAGCTTATGGCATATGTTGTTTTTCCTGTAATGGCTGTAGAGATTGGGAACAGTAGCCCACATATTGGGAAGCAAAGAGATTGTCAAAGACTAATATAAGCCATTCAGTCCCAAGACAAAAGTAGCCATCCATACAAAGGTTTGTCCATAAGAAGAGCAGAGGAACTTAGTATTGCAAAGATTTATGCACTGACTGTCTTTGATTATGGGCAGGAAACTGTATTTTATCTGGGAGCCAAACCTAGTCCTGTATTTTCCCAGTGGGCTTAGATAAAAATTAAAAGCAGTACACCCAGAGTGCACCTTCACCCGCCCAGGAAGATATGAACCAGAGGAGAAGGGGAGGGGAGGGCAAAGTTAGCCAGATGTCCTAACTAGACATTGTTCATTAATCAGAAACCTTTAAAAAATCTACACCAAAGGGGTCCAGTTTATAGAAAATAAAAATGTATACAGTTATGAGTCTTTGAAAACAATAATACATTCTGATTGCTACAACTAATTGATATTTTAAACAGAACAGCTGACTATGCACTAATAGACTAGAAGTCATCAGGTCTTAAATCTTGGGCTTCATATACTTATCTGGACAAGGCTGACAGGTTGAAATTTGAAGAGTCTCACACTCTGCTTCAAGGGGATCAGATAGTAAAGAAGCAGGGATCCATCATGGATCATATCACTACCAGATTGAGATGTTAGTTAATCATAGACAGATTGGGCCACTGCCTGTTAATCCCACGTGTCTTCCTAAAAAGGCACCAAAGGATCAAGTATAGCCAAGCAAATGATCTCCCAACCCAGAAGAGTTAGATTAGTTGTCCAGATCCAAACGGCGATTCCATACCACTGCCTCATCTACAAGCGCCACAGTGAAAAATATTGACGGAATTGTGACTTATCTAATTGTATTTTTTGACTCCTATTTCCAGGCGGATGTCTAGAACATACAGTATAACGAAAAGAGGATCATTGGTTATGTAGTTCTCAGTTTCAGGAAGTAACTGTTCCTATCAATTGAGCAGAGAGAATGACTTATAAATGAAAGAACTTTTGGAGGGGGAAATAAAATGTTTGGGTGGACCTTGAGGCAATATATATTAGAGTTCACTTGGCTCAAATTGCAGTTAAACTGAGGACATGAAATCTGTGGATCTTTGCTATAACTCATAAACATTTTTGTGGTGTTTTTTAACAGATATTTAAATGTGTCTTTATATTTTATCTTTATATCTAAACTATGGCAGTGTGTAAGGGAAAAGGGAGCATTGGGGATTAAAGCATAAGAAATATGGGACACTTACATCAATACATTCTATAGAATACAAGAAAAACAGTTTTCAAGATTTACAAATTTCAGACGTTACTGGAAAGCACAGGTGTCCCTTACCTCTTTTATATAAACAGAATTGGGATTATTTTCTTTTTCCAAACATGAAAGGAATATGCATTGTATATGCAGTTGTCCTATCTCAAATGAATGGTGTGTTTGGTGTGTGCCTGTGTGTGTGCGTGTATGTGTGTGTGTGTGTTTCTTTTAAAAAAAATGTGTGTGTGTGTGCATGTAGCTCTTAACTGTAGCTGAGAGCAAGCATATTCTTAAATGTCCTGTTCTTCCATTTGCTTTAACTTAAATCAGAAGGAAGGTCATTGAAAATGAATTAAAGGAGTTTAAGATTTAAAAATATATGTGCTGACAGGCAATTTATCTGTGTGGTTAAATTGGCTTTCCCCAAATTTTATGAATGGTTTCCTTAATTACATTTTGGATAATGGAAGAGCATTCTGTTGGTAGAAAACTGTGCGGAAAGGGGGGCAAAATCAAATAATAAATACAGCTAGAAGAATAGAATATGCAGTCTTTTTGAGAATAAAGTTTTGAAAACAAAGTTTCACATGATTTGAGCCAAGAAAAGAAAATGTCTAACCAGCAAATTAATAAAGGAGAATATTTGCAGCTCAGGGTTGACTTGAGGGGTCCTTGGTACTTACTGAGCTTGGTTGTTTTCTTGCAGATCTTTCATTATCCTAGCTATTTAACATCTAGTTATACTATCTAGTTTGGGTAATGAAACGTCTGCAAGAAAACAAGCAAGCTCAGAGAGCACCAAGGACCCCTCAAATTCCCTTTCAGCTGATATACCTTGACTTTTTAAAGGCAGAAAATCCTTCTAAATTCTAAGCACCGGTGACGATTTCATATCATGATTTGCTATTTACACCCAACAATTTACTCAATGTTATGACGACATTGTGTGGTTGATTAGTTCACATTCCCTTTGGTTGCTTTCCCAATCCATCACTTCAACTTAATATAGGATAAGCACATTTTTACAAGATAAAGACATGTAAGGATGCTAGAAACTGGGGAAAAATATTGTAAGCAATATTTTTAGCCACTTGTAGGCAAGCAAACCTGTCAACATGTCAAGCTACGATCCATTACAAGGCCTGTAATAAAAGCATATATTTACAGTTTTCAGTTGACAAAGTTTAATCTTGCATCTTTGATACATAAATGATAGACGCTGGCAAAATAACTTTGGTACATGGCAAAATAACATGCGGGGGGAAATAAAACTATAATTATGGCCTGATGTTTTACAATTATTTACAACAATGAACTTGTGTCTTTTAAATGTTCATTTTGCTTGTCAATATTAACCTGAGTGAAAATAATTCACTGGAAGAAGTAGCATGAATATGTCTAGCTATGACAATTTTTTTTTCTCTCCTGTTCACAGTAAAAGACTGCTATTTTTTAAAAAAATAGCAAGACATTTTCATCCACGTCATTTAAAATTGTAATAAGGTGCACCTTGAAATACATTGACATTTCTCCATATTCTAAAACGGCAGTTCAGTGAATGTTTGTTTCACTCAAGTCTGCTTGAAAGGCATGAAAATTATTTATATATTTACATACAAATCTAACAGGCATTGTATCGAAGAATGATTTGGTAGATTTGATTTGATGAATAAATCATCACAGAATGAGCTTTTGTCTGTATCTCCAATCATTATAAATTCAGCAATAGTTAAGTCACATAAATCTTATATGATGAATGTTCATCATGTTCCTCACATGTGGTGTCAGAGCCTCACTATTTATTATTTATTTTGTTCATTAAACAAATTTATATAGCCACCCAACTCATATAGGATGACTCTAGGAGACTTACAAAATTAAAAATCCACAATACAGAAACCCATAACACACATACACACATCCAACAGACAATTAAACCAGCCACTTGATCAGCTCCATGTCAATCTGAGGTCTCCAAACCCACTGACAGACAATCACGTCTTTGTAGCCTTCTGGAAAAGTATCAAGGTTGGGGAGGTTTTATCATGGGGAGGGGGGAAATATTCCATAGGAAGGTAGCCATGGCTTTAAAAAATCATGAGAATCTCATGAAAAGTTACTCTGCACTGAGACAGCTCTCCAAAGCAGACAACAACATGAAGAGCAACTAAAATCTGTCCATACTTCCACTGATGTACAGTAAGATTGTTGCTGAGTTTCAAATATGACTTTTGACCTGCTTTGAAAATGCAAGGCCAGCTCTATCCTAAGCTAAAGAATGTTCAGAAAATATTTAATTACCCTTAGTGGTAGTAAAAGTAAGATCATAAAAATGAAATAGATAAACAATTACAAAATAGTTGCTGGCTATGATATTAAAATCTTCTGCTTTGCTTCTTGCCCCAAAGCAATTTGGCTATTTTGGGTTCCATAACAGGTGAAACCAAGTTGATCTTAACTAATCTTGAAAAGCTAAGCTGGGTCATACCAGTTATTAGTTGGATAGGAGTATATTAGGTATTGTACGACTATAAGGTAGACTGAGGCAAATCATCATCATCATCATCATCCACTGACAATCCAAACTGCTGACTTTGCAATGACAAAGTTGAAACAGTTTCACATTCGATATGTGAGTGCAGCAAAATCGCACAAACTGCTTACAAAGCTAGACATGACTGAGTTGCTAAATTTATCTACTGGTCATTACGTAAAAAATATTTCTTACCTGTATCTGGAAAGTCATGGGAACATAAAGTGGAAAAAGTTGCTGAAAATAAGAAGGTAAAGATCTTGTGGGACTTTCGAATACAGATGGATCATCATTTGGAACAAAACGTACCAGATATCATAGTTGTCAAAAACCAAAATGTACAGTTTATTGATATCACTGTACCGGGACACACTAGAGTCAAAAAAAAGGAACAGGAACAAATCATGAAATTTCATGAACTGGCCATCGAAACTATGCAATTATGGATGAAACATGCAAGAGTGATATCCAATGTCATTGGGGCACTTGGTACCATGTCCAAGATTTTTGCAAAATACATCAAGAAATTGCAGCTTCCAACAATAATACCAGCGGAGCTGCAAAAGACTGTGCTACTCAGAAAAACATACATTTTAAGAAGATACTTGGTTGATACCTAGGATGCTGGCAGTCAGTGCCAGTCAATGATATTTGTGATACATTTTTAAATGTTCAATTGACTGAGTTTCATGTTTAATGAATGAAAGAGATAATAATAACAATAACAATAACAATAACAATAATAACAATAATAATAATATGATGATGATGATGATGAAGAACAAGCTGAAGAAACTGCTCCAACACCTGAACAAACTGACCAGCCAGTAGAAGAAATGGATGAATATCCTACTATGCAACAACTCAAAAGTGTAGCGCTAAGTGATCTAGCAAAAATGCTGAAAGAAAAGATTGAAAACCACATCAAAGAAAACATAGAAAGAAAAAGACTATCTAACATTCGCGAAGTGCATAGCAAATGAGTGAAAGATTGGTTAACTGCCGTGAACATTTTAACTTCCATCCCATCCAGCACACTATATGAAACCAACCAACTAATGTATAGCACAGCCACCGTTATAACTGCAGAACTGAGTTATAAACTGCCAAAAAAGAAATCCACTGGAACACCGAAGTGGAAAATTCGACTTGAAAATAAAATTAAAAAACTATGAGGGGATGTCAGCAATTTAAAGTACATGAAAGGAGGAAAACTAAAGAACAAAAAGCTGAAAACAGTTTACACAAAAAATACAAACTAGAGGAAAAAACAATAACAGAAATCATGGAAGCACTAAAACAACGTGCAATAGCAACAGCAAAGAAAATTGAAAGATATGAAGGACAAATAAAACAATATCGTGAAAAGGTCCAGTTCAGAAGAAACCAACACCTCTTCTAACGGTCCCTTAATGAAAATCAAGTGCAAACTAATGTTCACCAAGTAAAGAAAAAACCTTGAACTTTTGGAAAGAACTGTGGGAAAACCCAGAGGAATACAACAAAACTGCCTCCTGGATCAAAGATATTCAACAACAAGCAACACGAAACAAAATGGAAAATATTGTAATAACAACTGACATGGTTGCAAAACAAGCAAAGAAGGTCAAGAACTGGAGTGCACCTGGCCTGGATGAACTGCATGGATACTGGCTAAAACACCTGACCAGCCTCCATCATCGCATGGTCACTCAATTTGATGAAATGCTTCAAAATGCAACAAGTGAAGAATGGTTAACAGCTTGTCGAACATACTTGATAATGAAAGATCCAGAAACGGGCACAGAACCAAGCAACTATCACCCAATTACTTGTCTGCCAACAACGTTCAAACTTTTTACAAGAATACTGGCAAATTCAGTATTCAATCATCTGATGGAAAACTGTTTGTATGCAGTAGAACAGAAAGGAAATTATAAAAAATCAAGAGGAACAAAAGATCAGCTGCTCATTGACAAAGTGGTACTAAAAAATACAAAATGAAGAAAAATGAATTTGAAAATGGCATAGATCGATTACAAGATGGCATTTGACTCACTATCCCACAGCTGGATTAATACCTGTTTGGAAAACTTCGGAATCAGCAAAAAGATGTGTACATTTTTGAAAACAAATATGTAAAAATGGAAAACAGTTCTAGCAGCAAATGGGGAGAACATTGGTGAAGTCAACATTAGACGAGTAATCTTTCAAGGGGACTCACTTTCGGCACTACTGTTCAAGATTGCATTAATTCCACTGACACTAATTCTACAAAACAAAAAACTAGAATACCAAATCTCAAGCCAACATGACAAGATAAACCATCTACTATACATATATGACCTAAAATTGTATGCGAAAAGCCCCACTGAACTTGAATGAATACTCAACACAGTTCAACTGTTCAGCAGCGACTTAAGAATGAACTTTGGACTTGAAAAATGTGCTATATCATCCATGCAGTGAGGAAAAATGGGGAAAAATGGAAGGAATAGAACTGGGAAATGAAGCAGCGTGAAAGAATTAGCAAAGGATGACAGTTACAAATTCCTAGGCATATTGGAAGCAGATAACATCTTGAACGGAAAAGTCAATGAGTCAACGCAAAAGGAATGCTGGAAACATAATTGAAGCCATTAATACATGGGCAGTTCCAGTGATACGCTACCCAGCTGGAATCATCAACTGGACTTTGGCTGAACTGGAAAACCTGGACCAGAAAACGCATAAACTTTTCAATGTGTACCATGAAGTGACATCGACAGGTTATACCTGCCAAGAAAAATAGGGGGCAGAGGGCTATTGCAAATTCATCAAACTGTAGAAGAAGAAAAACGAAGTTTGAATGATTATGTGAACCAAAGTACAGAAAAATTGCTGCAGGCTGT
>JANHFL010006759.1:40870-56167 GCA_032468155.1 Oxyrhabdium leporinum | reverse complement strand
TACTATACAGTGGTGGGATACAACTACTGTACCAACACGTTCAGCCAGAGTCGTGTTGGCTGTCGTGGGAGGCGTGGCCCATCCCCCTCCTCCAGCTCTGCTGCACGTCTGGGATGAGCCTCCTGTGATGGTCAACCTGAACCAGGGAAAACCAGTTGCTAAATTACCACCCCCCCCACTATCAAAGTGGATCCTGGGTGCTGCGCTGCAATGGAGAAACAGCGGCCGGCACAAGGGAAAGAGGAGGGAAAGCAGCCTTCTCCTTTCCTTGCACTGGCAGCTCCACTGCCTGTTGTGAACTGGCTGAATCCCACCACTGATACTATAAAAATCTTGACTCTGATTACTTTTTGGAGTGCTGCTACTGCCACTGAAGTTAAAACTCAAGTGTAGCCTGTACATGAAGTATTTGATGTGTGCTCCTGACATTTCAAAGTATTTGCAGTGCATTGAATATTAATATTATATTTTGGAATTGTTTTTTCTTTGAGAACCTTCTTTGAATAAAGCATGCCAGTTGTTCCAGATTTGTTTGCTTAAGAGAATTAGGTGGCAGGACTCTGGCATAATCTGGTCTATGAACATTCATGATATAGCTGCTGAGCCTTTCTTTTCTCTCAAGAATTTACAGAGTGCTGAGTTAGAGATATTATCAGCAGGCGGCTTTGTGTACGAATCAAAAACTTATAAGGGATATTACTTCAAAAGCCTTACAGTTGCTTTATGTTGAAGACCGCGTTTATTGACAATGAAGTGAGACATATCTGTGTGTCTCCAAGTATGTATATATACACATGCTCTCTCTCTCTCTCTCACACACACACAGCGGAAAGATTGTGCAATTGGTACAATAGGAGACCTTCCTAGAGAAATGGTTTCCAAATGGACTTCCAAGTCCTTTCGAGATTTGCCAAGATTTCAATCACTTTGAGAAGAGCCTGCCTGTGCAAACTTGTTTTAAGGCAAGGAAAATGCAGATGGTCATTATATAATCATAGAAGAGGACTTCATGTTTGGTCCACTCAACTTTGTTGACATAGGGAAGGACTATACAAACTTTGTTCAGTAAGGTCTTGCATTTGACTGACCATGCAGAGCTACCCTGTAAAAGAAGGCAGGGCCATCAAAGAAAATTTCAAAAATGGGATATGAGTAAACTCAAATGGTACAACTCACAGATATATCTCACAGATATAGTTTTCCATATGTGAAAATACATATATGGGGATCTTCTAGCAAAAGAATCTGTGAGGGGATTTGTGGAGGGGCATGTGAGCACTGCATTCAGGTTGGATGGATCTGCCCAAGACTCTGCTGAATCAAGTGAGTGTTGTACTTGTTCATTATAGGGACTATTGAAATTTTTCTTTTGTACAGTGCAAAATCTTTCTTTTCCATACAGTTCTTCTAACCCCAATCCTTTATATAGTGGAAAGATTTTTGTGGGATTTAGAGCCTTTTTAACACTGCTATACATTTTCTGAAATATACTATGAAGTTGCCAGCATAGATCTGCTGAAACTTTGTCTCCTATTCTATGTTTTAAGGACAAGCCAACATCTAGAGGTACTGCTGACATAAAGCAAAAACGATTTGCAGGGATGAATTAGCAAACACCCCCCCCCAAGCCATATTACAATATTGTCTCATGTGCAACACGCATCATTCAAATTACAATATTGTCTCATGTGCAACATGCATCATTCAAATTGGTTAATAAATATCATTGCCAGACTTACAGTAAAAGCTAATTCTATACGTGGACAACTTTTGATTTAGTAGAAACTATTTGCTAACTGGAGGAAGGAATGCAATCTTAACATTTATCCTCTATCACAATAAAATCTATCTCACAAAAATGTGGGGACTGTCCAGAATAGCAGGAGGAGTAACATTGGAGACTGGAGAGGAAACAGACAAGGGCTCAGATTACTTTTCCCTCATTCAGCCAATAGAAATTAGAAGAGAACAGCATAGGACAAAAGTAAGAATAACTCCTGGAAAGTGGGGAGGAGGATAAAACCTTACACCTCCAAATCAAACAGAAGAATCTTTAATCAGAAGTATGTTTTTATAATAAAACCTTAGGGATTTGTTCAGTCTCCTGATTAACCAGATCAGGGTTGATTCCAGATGTCTATGAAGTTGCTTACTCATACAGATCATGGTTGATTCCAGAATTACACTTTTCAAAGAAAGTGCAACTTCATCAAGCACTCATTGTATCTCTGTTTTTAAGCTGCCTTTTGGCCGATGATAAGCACATGTTTTGGTTCTCTAGGAACAATTTTATATTGCCAGCAAGGCTTCAATGAATTGTTTTCTCAGTATGTTTCTCAGATCTTTTAGTGGTGAGTGTTGCAAACCAAGCATCAGTGCTAACAGGTCTTCTTTTTCTCTTTTCTAATGATGAAGATTATCCTAAACAGAGAAGTTTTCTTAAACAAGTTGGCAGTTCAAAGAGTTCTTTGATGAGCACAAAAGTGCCTGCCAAAGTTTATATTTTGGGCTTTGACTGAGAAAGAGCAAGAAACCCAACACTAAGCATTGTAATTGCACTGAATAAGATGTAAATGATATTAAGAGTTGCTTGATGAATAGAGGCTTGTTGGTCCTTAATGTCTACTAGATAAACTTTATCTGTCTGTCTACTAGATAGACAGAAAGTTTGATTTGGGTTTTCTCACCTTTGCATTCCAGGAACACATGAATGCTGAATTCTGCCTCGAGTCTGGTTCCAGCATCTAGAATGATGAAATACATGTTTCGTTATTTATTTATAAAGTATGCTCCAGTCTCCAAGGACTTCTGATGCTTAATAACACAATGAATTATAACAAACTATAAATTAAATCACATGCAGTGCAAAAAAACAGGATAACACATAACAGATAAGAAACCACAAGAGCAAAATCAAAAACACAACTGTTCTCCAGCACACCTCTCACAAGATCTTAATCATACCTGGCAGAAGGCTACTTTATCTCATTTTCAGAAGGTTTTCAGAAGAGGGAGATGCTATTCCAAATTAGAGGACCTGTAAGCAAGGAGCAGTATCTACTAGCCTTACCCTCAGTTCAAGAAAATCAAGCACAATCTGGATGGGTCCAGATTGGTTACAGTATGTTGTCCTACAACCACTTAGGTACCAAGCCAAAAAGTATTGTTTTAGGGTTAGGATTAGGGTTAGTGACTGTGTTGACACTATGCTCAGAGTCTTTGAAGTGACAGCAGCAGCCACTGTTGAAATTATGGAGCAGTTCAGAAAAATCATTACCACTACCAACCATCCAATCTGATATATCAAAAGTGCTCCATGTCATTGGCCATCAACTGTTTGAAGACGCATATTAAAATATTCATTCATAATTCTGTATCAAATCAGAGGAGTTGGTGGCATGAGACTCCAAGGGACTCTATACTGAGCCATGTGTTCTGCAATATTGATATTAAGGATTTAGAAAAGGGATGAAGATCTGGTTCTGAAGTTGGCAGATAACAAAAAAAACTGATTGGGTAACTAGCACTTTAGAAACAGAAATAAATTCAGAATGTTCTTGATAGGTTGGACATTGTAGAATAGAATGACAAAATGAAATGTAACAAAAAAATGTGAAATTCCCCCATTTTGGAAAGAGTCAAATACACAAGAAGAGGGTAGGAGAAATTTGTCGTTTAAAAAGAACAGCGAAACTTTTGATCCTGAAGCTTCAACAATGAGACATGCAATTTTAGATTGCATAATAGGACTGAATTTTTCATACGAAAGGAAGAAATAGTAGCAATTTTCTCAAGACTGGTCAGAACACAGTGAGTATTTTGTTCATTTCTGGTCCACAAAATTCAGGAGAAAGAAAAATTTGAAAAGCAAAAGGTTTCAAAAGTGATTCCCTGGCTGATTTCTAGGGAAAGAAAAATTATTTGCATTCATTCCACCATGCAACTTCTGAAAGCAAAAGCTCCAGCATCATGTGAGAGGAGAGGAGGGCAGTGTGAGAGGTAGTAAGAAAGAGGTAGAAAAACATTTTAAATAGGAGGGTCAGGGAGCCAGGCAGACCTCAAGGGAAGTATCCAAAGGACATAGCTGACCTCCAACACCATGTCATGAATCCAGCATTAAAACATTCCAGGTAACACTGTGTTCACTGTTCCTTCTTTATTCGGAAGTCAATGCCCCATTCAGCAGTAATTTTGAACTGTAGATTGTCATACCTATCCTGCAACCTTTCTTTTGAGAGTTTCCTTTCCTTGTCATTTGAACCTAAAGTAACAAGAGCTGTGAGAAGGGAGACAGTAGTAAACATGATAACAAAAGTCAAGCTGATCAAACATTATCCAGTAAACCAGGGATAAGAATAGAGAACAAAGTAAAGTTGCTTACAGAAATATTACTCTAAAGCTGTTACTTGAGAAATATGTCAACAGCTGTGCAGTTCAGAAGCCAGGTAACAACTCAGGGAGGAACATAGGTTCCTTACAAAACAATTCAGCAATGCTATTATAATTCAACTCTTATTTTTTATCCCTACTCTATCTGGAAAGTAAAATAAGAGAGAAACTGCATTCCCATGCTTCATTAAAATGGATTCTGTTTCCAATGAACATTTTGCACAAAAGCTGTCTTGTTAACTTTACCAGGATAAGCCATTCGTTTGTAATGAATGGAAATCACACAAAAACACAGTTTCCTTGCACAAATCCTTTTCTCGCCTGTTTACCATATATTAAGTCAGTTTTGGGGATTCGTGTCTGAACTGTGCCTAATTCATATGGATAAGAAACTAGTAATGAAGGCTGTAGAAATTTTATTTGATGTTTGAAAATCCCGCTGGCATTTGATATATTATTCCATGTTATGCTTTAAAAAGGGGCATTTTCTTGAGCGTGGATGCCAATAATATACCAATAAGGCCTTAATTTTGAATACATGTCTGTCTATAGAAGAAGCATAATTTTGTTTCAGAATACGTTTACTACATAATTCAAAATTTCCCCATGATTAGAGAATACTTTAAAAAATAAATCAAATAGTGTATACTTTATTGAGCAAAATAAACTACAGATGCCAACCATTACTTATTTTATGCCCCTTTTCTGCAACCTTCTTGCTTCTCTTAAAAATGGAGGGTTATCTGTTGAAGATAAATACATATGGGGCAGGAGAGGGGGAAGATGACAGAAATATACAGTGTATTGGGTACTTTCAAAAAATAGCTACCTAAGAGAGAGCTCAGGTTTTTATCAGTTGTTGCCCCAGTGACTATGACCACCATGAAACATCTATTTACTAAAGTACAAACTGATGAAGTTGTTCCTATTGCCTCATCTTCCTTCCTTCCTTCCTTCCTTCCTTCCTTCCTTCCTTCCTTCCTTCCTTCCTTCCTTCCTTCCTTCCTTCCTTCTCTATCCAAAGTATTTTCATGAAGGTTTGGATTACAGATATCAACTATTTTCTAAAAATGCCTTTGGGGCGTCAGGATAATTTAAACATGTTCCTACAAATAAGAATGCTAGAGGCTAATGCTCTGATTTTTTTAAAGTGAACATTACTTTTATGTATTATTTCAAATGATAACTTTAAATGAGGGATAATGCCATAAATGTGCTTACCACGTTTTATTTTAATTTACAATAATGAGACATCAGTATAAATGTTCAAAAAGCCAATTAGAAAACGCCAGTCCAGAGTAAATGGGTAATTTAAAGTCAGCATCTTTTTTCTAACCGCAGCACAGCAGTTACATTTAAAACGTACTACATTGACTTAATTGTAATCTGTTACATTTCAGATTCAAAACTGAGCAAGAAGCCTTCAAATGCACTTTTTAAAAAAGAACATTGCTACTAGTAGATCTTTACATCTGGTTTTCAACCTAAGCAATTAGTTGAAATGTGTTACTCTGAAATTGCTTGATATTAGCAAAGCCAAATCAAGCAAACATGTTATTACATATAAAGGTAAAGAGAAAGGAAATGAAGCAAGAATCACAGGGAATTCCACCACTTCCCCTGATCTGCCACTGCTTCTTTATGAACTGTTGAAAGAATATTATTTCATATTGGGGAAAAATAAATCTGTTTCTCTTAGGGGGCCTGGGGTCCATGGCTTCAATGTAAGGAAACCATGCTGACAAAAAGCCTGCTCTTTCCTCTTCTTTTTTTTTCTCTTTTGCTGATGTTTGTTTTTCTGTTCATTCTTCTGTCAACACTTCATGAAAAAGCATTGTGTAAAGGTGTTTGTAGGCAGTTCCTTTGGTATGCTTCCATGGATACTTTCACAACCTGACCAAAAAAAAGGGGGGGGAGGAATCACAATGAAAATATGTGACCTTTAGAATGTGGGTGGTGTTACATTCACATTAGAGGCACTCACTCAGGAATGTAATATTCCAACAATGAGTTTTGATTTGGAGCTACATTTGACTACGGGCCAGGCAGTATAGCAACAAAGGTTGAAAGGTTAGGCTGCAGACAAATTCATATTGTTTAGAGATGCATACATCACTTCCTGGAGTGTTACATACCTTGCTGTTGGTATAATCTTGGCTGATTGGCCACTCTTGGGGAAGGTAACAGTGATGGTGAATTGCCTCCATTTGTAAGCAACCTACTTGACAGTGGCCTGATGGGAGTCAAAACTCTTTGGAAATAGTTTTGTCATCTTTTCCATCTTGTTGAATGTCAACAGCTAGCTTCTTTGCTCGAGCCATGACACACTTTCACACTATGTTGTGAAGATCACACTTTGATATTCAGTACCCAGAATTTGTTTTTGTTTTTTAATTCAAGGCAGGACCTCACACCTTCCCACCAGAGTATCATCCCATTGCTTGAAACACTTGACTCTAATTTCCTCTTCAAGTGGGAATCTTTCTAGAGGTTCACCAACTTTTGCCACACACAAATATGTAGCTAACAATCAAACGAACAAGTACAGGGGTTTTTACTTATGGATTGCATATAGACATAGACTTTGTATAGACAGGTATAAAGAAAAATGGGACTCATTTATACAAAATACAGTAGATTCAAAAAAAGCATGGTACTTACATAAGTGTATTAGAAATATATACAAGTATATTATAGAATTGAAACTGTTCATTGTGATAATGTATTTTACTTTGATTCCTTTTTTATGTTTATTTTTTGGGGGTTCATCTTTTGCTAAAGCATTTATGTGTTTTTTTCATTGATAATGTATGCATTTCTATCATTATTTTGTGCTTTGTCTCTTTTCTTATTCTGTTATTCAAAAATGATTTTTGACTCATTTGTTTAATTGGATTCTCTTTAGAAATGTATGTGGGAAACATCACATTTTAAGACATGTGTATACAGAAATATAGCAAATTCAAGGATTCGCAAATGTTTAAGCACCATTAATGAGAAGGCAGACTGGTGTTATTGAGAACTGGATGGGCACAGAATGTGTATTTTCTCCTCTCTACTTCAATCAAATTCACATAGTAGGATAACGGTCATACAAGAGGTTCTGCAGGAAGATAACCAGAAGTGTGGTTCTATTTTGCAACTGGGTTTAAGGGACAGGTTGGGAATGTCACAGTTATACTGCACATCCTGTCGCAAAGCTGCATCTGACCTTCTGGATACTTTGATTTACCTTTTGGGTTCCAGCTCATAATTTCATAGATATCATGGCATGTCATCATGGGACTTATCCCAGTGTGTGAATCTGGGAGGGAGGGGGAATGATCACTCTTTATCTCTTCTTGTTTTTCTCTGATAACATCAAATTTGGTTCTTGGTTCTGATATACCACATGCAAATGGTACATGTATCTTTGCAGCACTGAACATTCCTTTTGCTCCTGGCCACTGCAAGTATTGTCCCTTTGACTTTTAATTCAACCTCAGCATAAGCATGGGCTTTATTCCCAACTACTCTTTCTCAGTACTTTACTGGATATCTTTCAACTTGGGATGTGAGGAAATGAGGAAGGATCATCTCCCAGTATCATGAATGCCCATTTGGTTTTCTTAGCAGAATACTAGAGTGTTGCTTGTTAGAGTTTGCAGCAATCCAACTAGCACACAAGTAAAGAATTCAGCAGGATTCATTTATAAAAGAAACTTCTCTATATACAACAATATAAAGCATGATGCATGTATACAATACTCATGCAACAGAACTCAGAATCCAGAAGCAAAGAATCACATATGCACACAATCACAGAAGCAATATAAACACAGAAGCAACTTATATACAGATCAGTCAAGCTAAGCCACGCCCAGGCTCCGAGCCATCTGAGTCACCAAACAGTCCTCACTGACTGACCTGTTACTATGTCTATTCCAATTTATGAACTCTCATACACTGCCATTGCTATTATCTTCTTCAGTTAATTGTATTTAGTCAGACCTTTCTTCTCTCACCAGCTCGTAATGGGTATATACTTCTGATGATAATAGCCCATACCATCATTGGGTCATGCAAGCCTCTTGGCTAATCTAAGGTAATGTTTCATGAAGGAAATCATGTAGGAAAAATTCCTGTATGTCAGGGAGAAGCAAATCAGGTGGGCCACTGTTGGAAGTAGAATGCTAGCTGGTAGGTCTTTGACTTGATATATCAGGCATATTATCATTATATGTACCTGGTTTAGATGCACCATATATATTGCACTTCAACTATCTGTTTTACTGGCTGGGAGACTCTGGGTGTTGAAATCCAGTACATCTGGTGGAAGGGGAGATAGCATTACATACATCTGTTTCATTTTTTCAAGCATGTATTCCTCCTACTTAGGTAGTGCACCATAAATAGTTGTTTCCTAGCATTGCAGTCTAGACTGCTGAACAATACATAGTCTTACTTTTGAGTTGCCCTCTACAGTCTTGATTATCTTTATAGCTGGCAGCACAATCACTTTAGAAAGCCCTTGAAGTATATCTGAAGTAGGGAGAATGGAGTGGATCAATAGGTATCAGGATCAATTTGGCACCAGGGTCAATGCTTGATTTTGCAACCTTTGGGCAAAGTATCCTTCATCACAGCTTCTCCCTTGTGACCCTTCTTATCAGGGGCATATGGTGACAGTGATAAGGAAAAACAACAGTAAAACAGTAGCAACAGCAGCAGCTATGTTAGTTGTCCATGCCAGTTTTATAAATTAAAGTTCTGGGGAATGTCAAGGCAGCTACCACTAATTTTCTTATTCTCAAAGCCTCTAGGATCTAATCCCCATAATAATATATAAAGTCTCCAGAAAGAGAAAGAGAAAGATGCTGTCCAGAGGCTTTGAGTGTTAAAAAATCAATGGTCCAAATTTCTTGTTCTAACATGTCAAAAATGTTTATCTTGTCTTGAATTACACTACTGGTAGCACATCTGAGTATACCTGCATACCCCAGGAAACACTGCATTGAACGAGAAGTAAAAACAGTTCTGTAAATATTAAATAAATGCTTCACATAAGGAAGATACTTCAGTAGACTGGATGACAACGGGAAAAGGAAGAGTGTCCTTCCAAAGAGCCTAGGGAAGTATTTAAGCTCAAATCAATAACCCCATGAATCAGAAAAGATTAAGAATGAGTGACCAGCTAAAAGTCACATGGTGAATTTCCCACCTCACTGTATATATATTAGAAGATGGATTCAGATAATGCCAACTCTTAGTTGGAGTTCTCAAGCTATTCATGAATTTTAATTGTCTATAATTAAGTGTCAACATTTGCTGACTTGTTTTTTCTTGTCAGTTAATGCATTTATAAACCTAGGCACTCTGAAAATGTTTTCCCCATTTTAAAAATGTTTTAACTAACTCCAATTAACACACAAGGGGAAGAGAGCTTTCAGCAGTCTTTCCATCTCAGAAGACTATACCCTTTCTAGTCAGTTATTTTCTACTTCATCTAGGATTAAGGGCTCAGTTTTTCATGGTCATCCACATTCTTAATTGTACTGAATAATTAAAGCTTATTACCAGTTAGGTTGCCATTATCCAGCTTTAGAAACAAGTAAATAGGTCTATACAGGTAGTCCTCACTTAACAATTGCTTAGTGACCATTCAAAGCTACAATGGACCCTCTCCACAAAAGGTACTTTGGAGCCAGTTCTGGAGTTCTGACAATGGCACCAGACACACACATACACACACACACACACACACACACACAGAGGAGGAGGTCACACAATCACATTTTGTATGCTAGGCAACGGATTCACTTTTACGGTTGGTTGCAGCATTCCACGGTTATGTGAGCACAATTTACAGTACAATTTTTTAGTTGGTTTCTGGCCTTTATGGCTGGTTTCTAGCAAAAAGCATCCATAGGAATGAATGGACTTCCTTTGTAAGCACAGCATTTCCTTTACAGCTGCACTGTTTGCTTTATAACCATTGCATTTGTTTGACGAACACCACAAAAACAAATCATAAAATTGGTTCAGTCAGATGGGTTCCTCGATTTATGACCATCATGACTTACAATGGAACTTCTGGGCTCCATTAGAGCTGTAAGTCAAGGGACTACTTATATCTATGTAAGCATATATTAAAAAGAAAGAGAGACTTACCTTGTGACATCAGGAATGCAACACAGACAGTGCAGCAATAAAATTTTGGAGAGATAAACAAATGTAGCGGTGAGCAATTTATTTTTTATACCTAATTAGATTTTTTTTTAAATAAAGGATGGATATGAGAATTCTAGATTAATTGTACAATATCAGACAAAAGGAACTTTCATGAATAGAAGGAAAACACCCAAGCATTTTGATAAGAGACTGTTTTGTTCCTTTGTTTTACATGAATTAATCCTCTTTCTTTGGCTGAACTCTATAATTAAATAAGTGAGTAAACCAGATTAATTTCTTGTATATTTTTAATTTAAAACACTTGGCATACAGAAATTAAGCCATGTACCAAAACAGTTATCAACCTGTATATTGCTTCCGTTTGATGAATGAATGATAAATCTTATCCTTAATTTTATTGCTTTCTACAAAGCGTTACTTAAAACTAAAAGGAAAAACAAAGTAAGAAATGGAACTGCATGTCAGCATTCTCAAAATGCTAATTTGCAAAAATGTGATGTAAAATAGTAATAAACCAAACATAGCAAGTATAGATAAGAAGCTTATAATTATTTGTAGACCCACTGTGCAAGGGGAGGGAGAATTCATCAGATTTATTTGAGACATATTTCTCAACATTCAATGATATATATATTTAATGTTGATCCTATATATGTTGTGCACACTTTTTAATTATTCCTTTCTTTTTTATCTTGTCTGTAATTTTTGTCTTTCTTTTTAATTGTCTATTTTATATGTAACATTATTATCTTTAAAATAAATATAAAAGCGTAAGTAAAAAACAAAGAATAAATGGGGGGTGCAAGTCTGGTGTAGCTATGTAAATTGTGTCATTTGTAGGATAATGTAATGATGCACATGTCATCATTTGCTCCCCCACACTACCCTGTAGAAATTCATGGAAAGGACTATCAATATACTAGGTTAAAAAAAAAAAGATTACTTTGTACAGTTCCAAGCAGCCATCCAGCCTAACTGCCTGCCTCCATCCTTCCTGTGTCTACTAATAGTTTTCTAACACAAACCACACATTTTATCCATCTATCTGTTAATCTTCTATCTATCTATGATCAATTGAAAATTAAGGATAGGGAATTGCAGTACATGAGAGCTGGCCCCAGAAAAACTGTTCTGAGGTATGACCTATTCTTAAAAGGTAGTTGCTACAATGATAGTTGATAGTGCATCATATCTATCATATGTTAGAGCCGAAATCGGGGGTGGGGTGGAACACTTAGAAATTTTTCAGCTCAGTAGGACTTCCTTTAAAGCAATTTTTTTCAACCTCAGGAACTTTGAGATGTTTGGACTTTAACTCCCAGGATTCCCTAGCTACCATGCTGACTGGAAAATTCTGAGAGTTGAAGTCCAGACAGTTAAAAGCTTCTGATTCTAGCTCTTATTTTCATTATGCTTGTGCGTGATAGGAATTTGTGAAATCCAATCCTTACCGTGCATTTTGATTGCAAAAAAAATATTTCAAAGACTCTGGAGAAAAATACAATATGGTGTTGAAGCTGTAGAGAGCTTCAATAGCTGAAGTAAAGACGTGGATTTCCCACTCATGAACAAATGTAAGTTTAGACAGCGTAATATGTATTAGCATATATCCATCATTCTATATGTGAAGATAATGGCTTCAGGACTAATTATTTGACCAAGAGAAACAGAACAATTTTGACACGATATTTTTCTATGCCTAAAAAGCTCCTTCAACTGGGCCTAATCACTGGTCTATCTAATACAGCATTACAGGCATTGACTGTCACTGCTACTCCATAGTCTTGGGTTGAAGTTCTTCTAATCAAACGGAAGATGTCTGCAATTGAACTTATAACTTGTATTGTTTTTCTCCATTGCAGTCCACTTTTATAGTTATTTTTTCTTGACTCCCTCCTCCCCCATCAATGATTTCATTTTAACTGTAATAACTTCTTTTCTAATTATGTTGGGCTCATCTCAGAAACTAAGCAGGATTAGTTTGGGTTAGCATTTGGATGGGAGCACTTCTTAATTCCTGAATTGTTGCTAGAGAAAGAGGGGTTTTTTTTTAAGTCTCAGAAGAAGGCAATGGCAAACTACTTTATAACACTGCCAAGAAAAATGCAAGGGTGAAAATGCAAGAGTTGAACTTGACTTAAGAGAGCTTTTAATTTAAAATTGATGTTACATTGGTAATTATGGGGTTGTTTTCCAAAACATTTGGGGAATACAAAGTTGAGGAAGGCTGTATGTGGATTTTTCTTATAGAGCTTACGTCCCTTTCACTGTATTGCAGTTTTGTAGCTAATTTGGCAAACCTATTGCCTTAAAATAAATACATGCTTTTTCTCTAAAGCTGCAGTTTGCATAGAAATTGAATGAAAATGTTTGGTTTACTTCAAGCAAATATATAAATTCTTTGGTTGCTGGGATGTATCCTTTAGAAAGGAGGCAGCAAAAGCATCTTCACTGAATTTCAAGATATGAACAATGCCAGCTATTTTAAAAATCTGGTGAAACGGAGTAAGCTGACACTACCGCACTGTTGGCAATAGCTATGATTTGGGAAGACACAGTTGCACCAGTCCTCAATAAAGAACTCTGTACTTTGCTGTGGCAATCCAGGCAGAATGCCAACTTCTTTACAACTGTTCATTTTTTGAGTCTCTAAAGCTGATGGGAAATCACTGAAAGCTGCTGTTCAAAGCTCCAAATTGCACAGTATAAAGAAAAGTAAGATTGCGAAGAAGATATAAAAAAGTAGAGGGTTTCTTTTTTGCATCAACACAATAAATTACTCCCATTACAGAAGAGATTACAGATATGGCTTTTTTATTTGAAACTTATCTACATACACCCAGCATCCCATTTTGTAAGTGCTTTTAATTAAATAACTGTCGACTAAATCCAATCCAATTTATTTTTGTGTAGCAGAGAAGGGAATTAGATTTTATAGTTGAGGAAAACAAGAAAAATGGAGAAGAGGTACTTTACAGGCTATATCATTGGGAACAGGTTAGCACCAGCCATTTTTTTAAGAACCAGTTTGTTCTAGTAGTTAAGGCACTAGGCTAGAAAGAGGGAGGGAGACTATGAGTTCTAGTTCCATCTTAGCAATAAAAGCCAGCTGGGTGACTTTGGGTCACTAACACTCTCATCCCATTGTCTCTCAGCCCAACCCACTTCATGGGGTTGTGTTGTGGGGAAAATAGGAGGAAGAAGTTGTGTTGGAGATGTTTGCCACTGAGTTACTTCTAAAAATAATAAAGATGCAATACAAATAAAAATATTTTAAAAATGAAATGGATGTTTCAGTAGCCTTGTTAGAAAGTGTATGAGAGAACCAAAACTGAATAAAAAGAAGCAGGACAAAAGGGAAATAGTTCATAGAAGGAGAAACAAAGGGAGAGTAATGTATAATATTTGATTTCTGGGCGAAGAAACACATGAGTATCTTAATGCATTTGATATATAGAAACTTGCTTCTGTATGCAGATTCTTTGGTGGAGTAAAAGTCCTGGAGATCACAACAGCTGATTTTCTTCCTTTTGTTTGAAAAGTTCATGGGTTGAAGAGTCTGATTTGAGATAAATACCTGACTCTCTATGGTTGTTTAAATAGCAATATATACATCCACTAAAATGCAATCATCTGCCTACATAAAAATTTAACTACCAGATGTGTAGATATCCATGGAAGGCATTTTCCAGAAACATTAAGATAAGGTTGTGGCATAAACCTTTGAGAGTCACAAGCTGAACTGTAGACAAAATGCTAAGGACTGCAATTGTCACCTAAGCTGGTTGGCAGACCAACCTTGGGCTGGGCAGTAGAAAGACAGGAATATCTTGCTCTGAGGAAGCAATTCTTGAATAAACGGGTTCCCACATTTCTTTCATGTGGTCTAAAAGAGGTTTCCGTGTCCAATTCAGATTGTGCTGTTAAGCTATTGAGCTTTGGACTGCAAGCTCATTTCAGGGGTGTCTCTTCCAAATAGAATCTGCCCATCCAGGAAATCCCTTTGAAAGGGAACGTTAGGATTCTGAACCCGTGAGAAATTAAGGGGAATGGGCTTCAGAGGTAGACTCAATAATGCAGAACAGTTCACTTTTGCAGATATGTTTGACCTTTAATTGATTGGCTTTTCAAAACCTTTAAAACAAGTCCTGCTTCAATAGGCCCTTGATCTCTTTTGGTGTCTTTGGGGAACGTTTCATCATTGATTACAATTCTGACCTAACGGTTTTACTGAGAGATAGAGGAAGATTTTATTATATGTCACCATGTATTTTACTGCTGAAGCTACCTGGAATCCTTGTGATGGAATTGTATATACTAAACATAAAGACTATCATATTTACAGTAATATCATTACCCTGTGGAAGAAATCTTCATATAGCTTGACTGCAGCTTTCAGTATTAACCAGTTTCCTAGGAAAAATAATCAGTCATGAAATTAATCTATTTTATTTCCTGGTCTGAAAATTGATTCCATAACCTAGAAGTAAATAAAATTGGTGGGAAATTGTGGGTTGCTGTTTTTTTAAAAGAAACGATTAAACAGGTCTCTTTTAAGTTATTCATCAGTTTAGTTTTACTGACATAGATTTATACTTATTTAAGCATTTCTTTTTTTAAAAAAAATATGTTTTTTTATTTTTAATATAATCATTGCATCTTCAATTGAACAGTGTGTTGTCTGGGTACGAGCATTTTTGTATATCAGTAATCAAAATTACAGAATCCTTCATTACA
>JANHFL010006759.1:22889-40770 GCA_032468155.1 Oxyrhabdium leporinum | reverse complement strand
TCAATGAATATGGCATTTATTTAAAATTACAGATAGATAGATAGATAGATAGATAATCTTTCACATACATACATACATATATATATATGTGTGTGTGTGTGTGTGATATATATATATGTGTGTGTGTGTGTGTGTGTGTGTGTGTGTGTGTGTGTTCCTTTCTCACATTTAATATACAACTTTTCCTTAATAAACTATAGTTTAAAATCAGGGCAGGTAATCTTTTTCAAGGTGGTGGCCAATTTGGAACGGCTGCTCTGGGTAGATTTCCCATGATCTCTTTGAATGAAATAGTTACTATTTACCAACCAGTCCTAAATTAGTCTTTTTTTTTCCTGAGCAAGCAGTCAGCTGCAGTACCTGCCATTATAATTTTCTAAAAACATATACAGGACAGACTCATATGAATAGTCAATGTGCAACTCCGGTAAATAAATCACTAAATTCACATGCATTTTCATATATTAAAAAGTTGCTGCTGGATGCTGTAGCTGCTGGTGTTTTATTTTGCACCTTGAGATAGAGAGAGATAGGGATCCATATATTAATTAACATAAACGTTTTAAAAAGTGAGGTGGGATGAAGGATCTGATAAACAGTAAGAAAAATGGCCGCAGGAGGCCAATAAAGTTGCACTGTTTGTATTGCCAAGCCCTGCTTTAAAAACTTAACTATTACTTATTTCTTTCTGGAAATTCCATAAAAGTTTCTTAAAGACTGTTACTCAATGATAGAGCCCATGTTTTGAATCAGAAGATCTACCTTTCACTCCTGGTATCTCCAGGCAAGGGCGGAGATGCTCCAGGGACTCTTCATAGAATTCCTGCCAACTAAAGAAGGCCAACGGAGAGAGATGGAAATGATGGCATGGGTTTGTGAAGGCATGTTCTGTGGGTACACCATGGTACTCAGCAATATTTTGTTTTAAACCCCCAAATTAGTGTAGCACAGCCACATCTATTTTTGATTTATCAGAAAGGCTACAATGTATATTTCTCTTCATGCTTTGCATTGGCTGAGAGACTGTCTTGAGATGTTCCCTCCTTTTTTTCAGTATTCCCATGTGTTGCACATGTTGCTCTGGGTCTTTCTTGCCAAGAATTCCCAACCTTGTTATTCTTGTCTAGTTTACGTCTGCCTCCCTCAGAGCTCATGGTGGGTGGCTGCTTGGTGGTTTGTCAATGCTCCAGCTTTCTGCAGTCTTCCAGATATGGTTCCTGGGTTCCTTCCAGACAAGTCCCTGGGATATGGTTGACAGCAGCCTTTGGAAAGAGAAGAAATAAAGTAACATTTCAAGTTGAAGATTATAAATAGTGCTTTTTTTAATTGATAGTGCTTTTCTTTGGTTTTCTATATAATGTTGAGGAATACCTAGATGTAAATAGATCGGCAATTGCATTGAAATAAGATAGATAACCTTTATTGTCATTTTTTACTGTGGGCACACTGGCACACATTAAAAATGAAATTCTGTTGCCTGCTCTCAAAAGTGTACACATACCTAACACACATATACACATACTACAATGAGAGTGAAAGCAGCTGCAGCAAAGCAAGGCACCGCCACCTTGCAAAAGTATTATATAAAATGTGCTATATAAGTGGAACTGCAACAAAATATTTCAATAGGGACTGACTGTTCTTGCTCAGCTTCCCAGTTATAAGCTATTTCTTTCTTCAAGATATTTTTTGCCTCAATTTTGTACTCTCCAAAAATTAGTAGACAATTCTGTAACCACTAAACATATTTAGGTCACACTGGTTTATTTATCTGGGACCCTTCACTCTCTTAACGGTTTTTTCTTATTTGTTTGTTTGTTTATTTGTTTATTTATTTATTTATACAAACTAGGAGGATTCTCTTGAACCTGTTGCTAAATCCTCCTCTTGTATTTTGGGCTACATGAAAGTCAGAGAATGAGCTTGCTATTAATTTGTACATAAGTGCAAAAATAAGTTTGCTTGTATTAAGTGTAATGAATATTTATTGCATTTCTATTTGCCTTTTCCTTCAAGAAACATATCCATCTTTCCTGTGGTGGATTACAACTTTCATCATCCTCACAGCATAATCTTGGCTTTTTCTCTGCCGAGAATTATTTGCAAATGTTCCTGTTCAGTTTCCTCCCCGCACTTTTCTTCCTGGTTTTCAACCTGTGGTCTGTGGACTCTTGGTCATCACAGGGGGTCTGCAAAGGCTTGAAGAAATGTTATGATTTAAATATTGAGTTAAGTCTTGGTGGTCCATGGTCACAGAAGGTATTTAAAGGGGGTCCATGATGAAGAAAAGGTTGAGAACACTGGACTAGATTATGTACAAGAAATCATCTCCATAAATCTATCAGCCTAATATGCATCCCCACATCAATATTGTCTTTGACTAGAACATTGTCTGACTTTGTTCCCATGGTCCAAGAAGCAAAGGGATAAAATACAGGTAATTCTCAACTTACAGTTGGTTGCTTCATGACTGTTCAAAGTCATGATGGATTCCCCCAGAGTTACTTACGATCATTTGTAAAGTTACAATGGCTGCACATGTGCTCGCTCACACACACACACACACCATGGTCACTTGGTTGCATTTTGGGTTCTAGGCAAAAGGCTCACCACTATGGCTGTTTGCAGCATCCCATGGTCCCAAGACTGCAACGTGTGTAAGTTTTTTTGCTGTTTTCTGATGTTTACTTCTAGGTTTTGGCAAAAAAAGAAAGAAGCACCCACTGAGGGATTAACAAGTGCAGTGTTTGCTTAAAGACTACAGTGTTCACTTAAGAAATGCTGCAAAAAAATTAAAAAAAATTACGGTAGGTCACACGATGCCTCGTCTTATAATAACAAAGATTTGCAACCTTAATTAAGCCATGAAGTCTACTTGTAGGTCTGTTGTTGGGATGCA
Organism: Oxyrhabdium leporinum; assembly: GCA_032468155.1. Lineage (NCBI taxonomy): Eukaryota > Metazoa > Chordata > Lepidosauria > Squamata > Cyclocoridae > Oxyrhabdium > Oxyrhabdium leporinum. Next base: position 37,871 of record JANHFL010006759.1, on the reverse strand, counting down.
TGCATTAGGCAGGCAAAGCTTCCATGAAATAAGGTCATTTGGGCTGCCTTTGAATTACTGGGCACTATTCCAGATTCTCCCTTTTGTAGAGTTTGCCCAGATTTACCTATTATTCACAGGTCACCCTTAGAATTTGGATTAAAAACAATCTTGGTATACTTTTCCTTCCACACTTCACTTATTCAGCTCAAGCAATGGCAGTTTGCCATGCTTTCAAACAGCATAATTAATTACATAAATTAAATAATAGCATATATTCTCAGAAAAAAAGAACCTCGCTAACTTTGGGAGTTGGTCCTAGATGGTATCTAATGTGTGATATTTCTTAGAAATGCAAATAATTTTTGTTTTAAAGTAGTAACATGAATGGACAATACACAGTACTAGACCAGAGAAACTTGCTGTGCTTCTTGCAGAACCAAGATATTTCCATGACCTAATTATGTGGTTTCATAGTACTTTTCTTATGCTTTTAGTTGAAGATGCAGCTTGCAAGAACTCTCCCACATTATTCAATTTTAAAAAAAGGAAGCAACCTTTATTATTTTGGATATTCTCAAAGACATCTGGAATATATAGTAGTCCATAATGATTGCATTCCTTTCATTTGTAATTAGATGTATGATTTTTTAAAAAAAAAATCAGAATAAATACACAAGAACATATAAAATTTGCCAACATTCTGACTTATTCCAGTATATAATGAAGTTATCTCAACACAGAAGAAAGACTATATAGATGAAGACAGGAACAAACATTATTCTTAATGGCTAGACTCCTTAGATTTAGTCCCCATAATACTGGTGTCTCTAAGTAGAATTTCATGTTTTTTACCCCGTATAATTAAATAATTGTCATTGAATCTCATGAAGAAAAGTGAAGCCATTTATCTGGGAATATCATTGCAGTTAGCAAAAATTTGCCTATCCTTTCCATTACTCATGATGATGGAGCAGTTCCAGCTCCATTGTGCCGGTCAACCTGGCATAGTTTGATTTGTTCAAATACTATGAATTGCAAAGTACTTTATTAAACTTTGTATTAATTAAAGCTTTTTTAAAGATCACATTTGATTCTGAAAAATATGTCAAATGTGAGTTAATTTCTTTGGGTCACCAAAGTCAGAACCGGTCACCGTTCACTGCAACTGCAACATTGCCTGTGTTGTTCAGTTACACACTATACCTAAGGGTAAATAAAAACAGAGACATATATTTTGCCAATGATAACATACTAAAAAGTTTCTTTCATTCTTAATGCTGAAGGCTATTGGATTCTGTTATATTTAACATTTGCGCATGTTTGGGCTAGATAGACAAGCATACATAATAGTTCTCTTAATTAACCTCCATTAGTTGTGAAGAATTTGATTCCATTTTTCCCACTGAAATTAACTTAATTTCTTCCCCTTCTCCCACAGTAATTTTAATTTGTATTCATCATTCATTGACATACTCCTCAAATCTCCTGGTGCTACAGTACTTAAATACAGTCAGTCTTGTCCTTAAAAAATAAATTAATTAATCAGGTCAAGAAAGACAGCTAAATCTCTCTGTGCATTCCCGTTGTTATTTTTTTAGTTTTTTGTGATTCAAATTGCCCTCAGACGAATGGTGTTGAGTACCTGTCTGTTTAATATGTTGAATAATGTGAAATAATTCCACCCTCTTTTTGTCAGTGTGTATTAACATGTCAGGAAGTCTTCTCCTTAAGGGTCCTTAGCTAGATGCTGGATTTCATGGAAATGCTATAATGAGGTCAGGTAGTTTTCCCATTTAAGGTTCTGAACAGGAATTAATTTTGTTCTCTAAACAAACGCAGCATCAGTTAACATTCTTGATGTCTAGCTCCCTGGACTGAGTCATTTAGGGCTTTGTCTCCTTGAAAACTGCCCCAGTCTGGCCCAAGGAAAGCTAGTAGGGAGACTGGAAAAATACTACTTCTTCTTCTTGTTCTTCTTCACCAGTGTTTTTTGTTACAAAAAAAATTTGGAACATTTGCTTATACTTTGCTTTCCCTTCATTGACAACTTTTCTTTTGTCCGGGTCAGTGAGAAATATTTCGCTGCCTGAAACTGAAGAACAAATTGCACATAAATACACTAAGACCGACAAGAACAATCACGACAGTTGCTATGCTTTACTACAGAGATCTATAGCAGGATACTATCTTGATCAGCCTGGGGCTGCTTACTGGTTTTTTAAAAAAATAAATAAATAAAAATATGCACACAAAAGACACGTAATTATGTGCAACTGAATATTGGGTTTAATGATAAATGAGAAGCAGCAGGTAACTGAAAGGATCTTCCAAGTAATCACCTTCTTATAAGATTTCCTTTAAAAAAAAAGAGAGAGGTGAAGTTTGAACTCCTAACATGAAAATAAAACAAATAAAACAAATACGGCTCCTGAATTAGATATTTGCCATATTTCGTGATAAAGCTGTCATTTCTGACAGACTTCTGACTTCTTTCTGACTCCACCCTCACGCTCTAATCCTTAAGTTTGCGGAAATATTGATATTGCTGAAAAGAATGGCACTGCCAAGTAGCAAAACTTTCATGCCGCGGCTGCTGAACAGTTCTTAACTTCCACAGCCCCAAATCAACACATTGTAAAACATTTGTAAACATGCATTTAATCTCTGTGACTCATACATTGAGCTCTGCTGGGAAGCTAGCTTGCAGTTAAAACAGACATTCTATTTTATGCATTAATAAGCAAGCACATTTTATCTGAACTAGCGCACACTCAGTACACTAACAGATATTCACATGGGTTGTAATTGTGTATGGATTGCAATGACTGAGTGCAATATTGATTAGTGGAAACTTATATAAATAGAAACGACTGTTGTTCCTCCTGAACTTTTAAAGCAAAAATTCTTTAGAACAGCTTTTCCCAATCTACTGTCTTCTGCATACAGTGAGTTGAATTTCAGCTTATCCCCAAGCCTCACTGTTCATAATAAGTAATTAGTTAAGTAATTGAGTAGTCGTAACCTACTAAGAGCAGGAAGTGCAGGGGAGTGGTCAGAGGGACAGCTTTTGCTCCAGCAAGTCACATACAAATATATACAGATTTGCCTTCCTTTAGGCTAGGGTTAAGTTCTCTGAAAATCTCATATAAACTAAATTCAGAAAAAATGATGCACTAACTGAACCAGTAGAAAAAAAAAGTGGTTTGTGGGGCACCATGTTGAATTTTTGTAACCCAAATGCATTGACAGATATGCTTATAAATTTTTAATCTCAAACAGGTTTTCTTCCTTGTCTCATGTTCTATGTAGTGAAAATATGTTCCCATCTTTTTTATATTGGATGTCTAATGGGCATAGCTTTCATGGTAGACAAAAAAAAAGAATCATTATGGCACTATGATTTGTATTAGCATAGTTCATTATGTTGCACACAGTAGATTCACTTGAATCCTAGGCTGAGGATCCTTTACCAGCTTTAGCATGATATATCATGTCTAAATTTGTTTCTAATGTTAGAAAGATGCCTTTCATTTTGGATCAGGAGGTTGAACAACAGCTGTAGCCATTTTGACCTCCTAGCAACAACTATTGCAAAAGAAAATGGGAGACAGGATACACAGTTAGAATAACTGCATAGCACAATGATAAATTTTGAAAGAGAGCAGAAAGGAGTTTGGTGGAAATAGTTCAAACAGTTTTGGCAGGAGGAAGTCTTGGAATGTTTCCAGTCTTTGGCACAAATTGACTATGCTAGCATCAATCACATAATAGTGTTTTTGGTTTTCACTGAAGGTAAATTTCTGCACAAAAACAATCAATTGTATAACAGTGAATTTGCACAATGTAGGGGATACTTGTAATCACAATTGTTGTTATTGTTTAGTCGCTAAGTTATGTCTGATTCCTTGCCACCCCATGGACCATAGCACACTAGGTGTCCCATCCTCCACTGTCTCCTAGAGTTTGCTCAAATTCATATTCATTGCATCAAACACTATCTAACTATCTCATCCTCTGCTGTCCCCTTCTCCTTTTGCCTTCAATCTTTCTCAACCTCAGGGTCTTTTCCAATGAGTCCTCTCTTCTAATTAGGTGGCCAAAGTATTTGAGCTTCAGCTTCAGTATCTTGTAGTCACAATGAAACATAATTTAATTTTTCTTTCAAGAAAGAATGCAACTGGAATATAGAAATCAGCTGGGCATGTTTTTTTCTATAGCTCAGGTAGATCATAATGGTAATTTTCCAAAATGACCATGATATATGAAACTAGCAATGCTCACTACTATGCCACCCCAGCAGACAACAAACTCCAGAACTAAAAGAAAATGCCTTGGAATCTCCAAACAGAACTTTCAAATTCAGTTGAACCTATGAACTCACAAGAAATTTTGCAGATTGTAGACTAAAGAAAATATCACAAATATCATAATGGTTACTTGAATTAAATATGAATTACCTTCAGAACAATAATCAAACTTCCCATGTTTTGCATTCAATATGTTTTATGCTCAACCATTGTTTTACTTGTCATTATTCACTCCTACTATTTGATAGTGTAGTGTAACATGCTGTAGTTATACATATACACATGCATGCATGCACACACAATTTTACAAGGTTAACTCTCTTTTTTAATTGCTAAATATCTCTTCTATCTTTCCTGGGAGACACAAAAAAAAGCATGTGAAGTGCTTTCTCCTTTGTTTCTTTTCTAGAACCACTCTCTAGGTATCTTGGTCTGAAAAATACTAACTGGCCCAAAGGGATCCAATGACTTTCCGCAGCTGAGTATGGACTTAAGTTTGGGTTTTCTTATCCAACTCATTCAATGATAGCAAGTAAGTGTTTCCCCATGCCTAGAATGTCCACTCTCCCATTAATCATATACAGCAACTCTACATGAAAAGATCCATCCAATCAATTAAGCATTGTCCTGAGCACTATAATTTAGTTGCATTTCCAATGCACCAACACGCCTGCTTCAGTGCAGAAAACCCAGCTGATGAATTTAGATAATAAGGCTGTATACAGGTGGTGCTGGATTTACAACCACAATTGAACCCAAAATTTCTGTTGCTAACCAAGACAGTTAAGCAAGTTTGGCCACCTTTCTTACCACATAAGTAAATCACACAGTGGCTAAGTTAGTAACATGTTTATAAAATGAATCTGGCTTTGCCATTGACTTTGCTTGTGAGAAGGTCACAAAATGTGATCACATGATCCCAGGACACTGTAACCATCATGAATACATGTCAGTTGTCAAATTAGCTTGAATTAATTTTGATCATGTGACCATGGGGATCCTGCAAAGGTCGTAAGTGTGAAAAACAGTCATAAGTCACTTTTGTCAGTGCTGTTCTAACTTCAAACAGTCACTAAATTAAAACATAAGTTGAGAATTACCTGTACAGGTAGTCGACTTGACTCACAACCACAACTGAGCTCAAAATTTCTGTTGCTAAGTGACACAGTTGATAAGTTAGTTTTGCTCCACTTTATGACCTTTTTGCCACATTTGTTAAGTGAATCACTGCAAAGGCTAAGTTAGTAGCATGGTTGTTAAGTGAATCTGGTTTCTCCATTGATTTTGCTTTTCAGAAGGTCACAAAAGATGATCCCCTGACCTGCAACCGTCATAAATACGAGTCAGTTGCCAAGCGTCTGAATTTTGTTCTCATGACCGTGCTGCCATGGTCATAAGTGTGAAAAAATGGTCATAAGTCACTTTTTGTAGTGCCATTGTAACTTTGAGCGATCACTGAATTCATCAAGGAAGTAGTTTCCCCATCTATCATTTGTAAAGTATGTGGCAGTACTGTTTTTCTAGTGCACCATAATACATAGTCCGTCTCTGTAACTAAAGAAATGAAAGGGAAAAACGGAGTGAGATGAATTCCCATTGTCTTAAATGAAGCTGAAGAAATCATCCCAAGGTCAAATTGTGGGTCAGAAGCAGAACTGCAAGTAAGAATGCCATTACCATGCCTAGGGCTGTTGGCATGTGATGCTGCTCCTCAAGACACAACTTTCTTCTTAACAATTCCTTCAGTGGAGACAGCCAATTGAAAGGCCATTATTAACACTGCAAGTTAAAAGCCAGCCATAATACCAAAGTACAGGGCAGAAAACTACCTACCAATTCTCCTTAGAAAAGGGCTCATTAACTTAAACTAAACACAGTTTCTTTTCAACTCGCTGTTGGGAAAGAGGCTTACGTTAGTGGGATCCAACAAATGTGAAATAACGCGGTGTATGGAATTTCTATAACATTTACATATGGTTTTTAATGTGCACTTTTTACACATAGATGAAGCCATTGTTGGATCTAATGTTTTATAAGAGGGTGGCTGACTTAGGAAATCAAATCATTTTTACTCTGTTGTTTGCCCTAAGAAAGGACTTCTTCTCTTCCAATATAAATAATTAAGCAGTTAGGCAAAAATGATAAAAATTCAAACTCAGTGTCATAGTCCTAGGTAAAATCAAGATCACAGTTAGGGCATCATTTTTATATTTTTTTAAAAAGGGGAATTTAGCACATCTCTTTGATGTGTTATGTGGTGGCCTTTCAATTTGTCTAATTCTAAATTCAAATCTAACCCCCCTCCAAAAAAAACCCAGGTTGTGAAATGCTTAAAGGGGATTTTTTTTTAATTGATTAGAATTAGTAGGGTAGAAGCTAATTGCATAAAACAGAATGCTGCAAGGCAGAAATCATATGTAAGCAACATCTTTGATGCCTCATTGTAGAATACTTTTTTCCATTTCAGTTGATATATACGTACTATAAATTAGGCTTCCTAGTTGTGATGTCTCCTGTCACATTTTACTCATATTATACACCTACTGTTTTGGGACTAAATTCAAGACAATTCTGTCCCAATGGACATTTTGCAAGGTGGATGGACTCAATTACAGCAACACCATTGGAAAATCCTTTTACGGATCAGCCTGGGGTAGGTGGGGAGAACGGGACAGATGTCTTGCAGAAAATCTATCCACGTGGTTACTAAAAGTCAACAATGAGTTGATGGCACATAAACAACAACAACAACAAAAGAATGTTCCAGACTATTATATCTTAATTTCTGCTCCTATCTGCATAAAATAAGATATGGCTTATTTCATCAGCCTCTTGCCAAATAAAACAAAGGCTGTGATACTGACCTATTATCTGTGACTGAACTGCTTCATTTGATGCTGCCAATCTTATGGCATGTATCCTTTTTCTAATCGTTTGACCCAATTTCTGATCATATTGGAAATTTCTGTGGTAGCTTTTTTTTTTCCTCTTCTCCATTAATTATTTAAATACTGGAGTCATGTTTGACTCCTGATGACTGCATGGATAAATGTTCCCTATTATATCGCTCTATGAGACAGTCTCCAAATGTGGTATATAAATCTTATATAAATATAAAAAAAAATACAATGACCTACCTTTAAAAATAACTCACAGTTCTTTCAAAGACATTCCTGTAATCTCTTTGATCCCAACCATCCTTACCTGTTGTTTTTCTCTTTTTCTACTTCTTTCACGTTTGCCAAGTACAATATTATTTTCTAGCCATTAATTTTCTTGAATAACATGCCAAGCATATGTGAATTTCTGTTTGTTAATCATCACCTCAAGGCAGCTGTTAGCTTTGATTTGGTCCAAGACTGATTGATTGGTTCTTCTTGTATTCTGGGTGCTTTTAGTAATCATCTTCAAATCCATAATTTAAATGCTTTACTATCCAGCATTCCCAGCCCACTTTGCCACTATTCTGATATAAGTTGTGATTTAAATTTCTCCTTGTCCATGTTCTTGCCTAAATTAGGCCTTGTGTTCCTCCTCTTTCTCAGCACGTTCTTGAGACAAGAAAACCAGAACTGACTAGGATTTTCCCTTCTTTACCATCAACCACAGGTTCACTAAGCATGCGGGTTTTTCATTCTCTTTATTTTCTCAATATTTAATGTCAAACCACACATTTCACTTTCTATTATTATGTTAGTAAAAGTTATTTTTTTTTTCATTTTCAGCTAGCAAAATGATATTGACTCTATATCTCAAATTGTGTTTCAGTCTTCAGTTTTGTTTTAAACCTGCCATCTCCTCCATTGCTGACATTCTTAAAATAGTCACTACGCTAATTAAAAATATATATATGGAATAATGAGGTTTAACTCCCTGCCATGTTCAGAACTGGCTCTCCATATTCTTCACATTTTGTTCTTACAGGTGCCTTCTTAATTATAAAGTTTCCTCAGAAGAATGATTAGTGCTAGTGCTTGTTAGTTTTAATTAATTCTACATTCTGGCATGATGGACACAGTCAAAGCAGTCAAGAGAACAATGATACCCTTTCTTCTTATGTTGTCTTGTCCTTTATTTTGCTTACGTTAGATGTTTATATCGTGACCCTTTAGTTTTTGTAAAATGTATCTCATTTTGGTTTCATGATGTATGGCTTAATTCTTTTTCGGAAGCTTTAAATAAAATGTTTGCGTTAGGAGTAGGTTATCTTATCCATCTTACCCATTTTATTTTGGACAAAAACTACATACAGCACAATCCTACGCATTTTGTTCACCTATAATTTCCAGTTAGTTCATTGAGGCTTTCTCCCAAGTAAGTCAGGATAAGATTCTGGCCTTTAATGATATGTGGGAATGATCATGGGAGACAGAATGAAGAGTTGTAGACTAGACAATGGTCAGAAAAGAGACGGCTGAGTCTGCAGAAGGAATTGGGCATGGCAAACATACCAGAAGGGACTTTACCTTGTTTCTTGGATTGTAAAGGGGAGAAATGTCTTTCACACATGCAAGATTCAATTAAAGTATCCTTACAATAAATTTAGAACTACTCCTTCTGTGTTTGCTTTTTGCCTGGACTACCTCACAAGGTTGGCACAGGCTGTGCATCTACAAATCTCTGGATTTATGAAAAATAAAGAATGATGAATAATCTGAAAAATAGATATGCAATGGGCATTTCTAAGATTATTCTGTTTAGTTTCTCTAAGCGTTTGTTTTATTCAATTATGCTCTATGTTAATTTCATTTTTGTTGCATATGTATTTAATTCCCCACCCTTTAGCTAAGCTCCTGAGTTTATTTAGCAAAAGTTCCTATTAAAATGGCATCATAGCAAACAGTAACATCAATGTACATCTCTGGGCTCCAAAAGCTCTTTTTGAAGAATGTTGTTCCAGAATGTAACTCTAAAACCTCAGCATTGTGAGTGAAGGATGGGAGATATCTAATTTAGATATGACGTGCCCATATCAACATCGAGACTGCAAGTGAGGAAGGAGCATTAGTTTGATGTGTATTTCTACATCTCTGAATCTAGTTATAAAACTGCCTATGGCAGTTATTTTTTGTTTGTGTTTGGCATGCTGAGATAGTTTTTATGCAGGTTTCACTCCAGTTGTATTAGCTTGTGAAACGATCATAAAAACGATCTCAGTCTGCCAAACACAAACAAAAAAGAATTGCTGTAAGACAAGTGTGGGAAAAAGAGGCAGCACTGATTCCCCGCATATGGCCTCAGAAGCCAAAGGTTGCTGATTTAGCACAGTTCTCATATAAAGAATGGCAACATTAAATGGGCAGTTCTTGAACATGGCTGCCATAGTGTACGGGTTCTTTGTACAAAATTATCAGGCACAAAAAAGACAGTCCCTTTTTCCCTTTCTCCCTTTCCTAACTCCATTCAATTATTATTTTTTAATCTCGTGCCCCTCTCTATAAGCATTCTCACATGATTTGCAGAAAAGCAGGAAAATCTGCCATTATGCATTTGTACCCACAGACTTTTTCTTTTTCATGCTGCTGGGTTTCTTGTTCACTTCACCTGTGGAAATGGAAAATACAAAGCTGACAATGCTACATAAAAAATGCTAGCCTACCGCAGCTTTTTAAAAAATATACAAGTTACCTCTGGACTTCCCATGAGCCATGGACTGTCTTGGGAAATACAGATGGCGAATAGCTCAGTTCTTCACCTGAAAAATAAGCTTGGATGGTAGAGATCATCTCAAAAAGGTGATGATGAGACCATTTATCTATCTATCTTCTAGCAAAGAAATGCATTTTGAGATTAGGCATGCCTGACCTGTCAGTCATTTTGTCAATAGGCCGCCCCTTCTCTTGCAAGCAATCCCTTCTGTCCATGTCATATCATGTCATGTCATGATGCAACCTGAATTGTGGAAAACAAAGAACACACACATAAAGAATCATTTAGAACTCTTAAGAACAAAACAAAGATTGTGTAGGCAGGCATCTGTTCTGGTTATCTTCCTCCTAAGTAGCGTCAGTTACAAATTAGGGAAGCACATCTGCTTTCTACTGCAGATGCATTGACTACAATGGAAGGCACATCCATACCAGAGGGACAAACTGGATGATCTTAAAATGACTTACCTGTTTCAATTTCCTTTTTCATCATGTAAGAAACCAATGGTGACGATAAGGAACAAAGAACTGGGCAGACAAAAACAAAAGAAAAAAACATGAGTGTAAGATATGTATGTGACAGAGATTTTTTTTTAAGTACATGGATAAGCAGGCTTTCATCACTCATGGTTCCAATCTGGATTGTACTCCATTTTCTTTAACTTTAAAACAAAGAGGCAAGCAGAAAACAGTACAGAGCAACAAACTGAATACAGTTTGTCCCTGAATTACTTCAGACTGGGAATTTTAACAAAAACTCTGCAAGTTATTATACAATACAGATAGTCCTTGTCATACAACAGTCACTTAGTGACTGTTGGAAGTTATAATTGATTCCTTCCCCCACCCCCACCCCCCCAAAAAAGAAAAAAAGACAACCTTGGTCTAAAATTCTGAAAGCCTCTGTGGTCGTGTGACTATATTTTGAGTGCTCAGCAAACAACAGCATCAACAGTTCTTTGTGACGTTCTGTCATCACATGATCCCAAGTTATGTTTTGACTGAAAACTGGTATTTATGGTTATCAGAAAAAATGCCCCTAGTGAACTTAACAATTGGTGTAAAAAAAAAAAGTGGTAAAATTGGGTACCTCATGTGATGACGCACTTTACAAGCATCCAAATTTACTACCATAATTGGTAGGTTTAATGATGGTTGGTAAGTCAAAGACTATGTTTAATTGAAAACTTGTCAAAGCCAACACATTAATTCTATCCTTTTTGAGGTGCAGCATGTTTCTGCCAAGGGAAGAGCAGTTAACACAAGTTCAAAATAAACTTTTGATAATATACCAGATGTCAGATGTTCCAGATTACTGAAAATAATCTACAGATCTATCCATAGATCTACCCTATTTCCATTACAAATCTAGGGCTGAATCCTTGCTTTCAGTGTTTGAATGGCACAAATAGAGAACAAGAATTTTTTAAAAAATCACATAAAATGCTAAAACAAGTTTCCAATGGAGCTCTTCAGTTTTTGTTTTTTGTTTGGATTTTTGTTTTTTTAATGGCAAGGACAATGTATGTAGTCTTGGGAGTATGGATGCAAGGACATTCAATTAATGTTCCCCTTTGAATACTTTATGTTCTTCTTCCTTATATACTTCTTTTGTTTTCCCACATCCCACAAAAAGAAGTTGTGGGAAAATTAGCATTGTTTCCATTTTTTTTGCAGAATCAGGAAAGTAGCACATTGCCAGATTATCCCAGTTTTGTGCATCAGCTGTCTACCATTTCTGGAACCAGAAATGCATGAAATTTAACTTAATCCACCTGCCCACTATCAGTTAATGGAACCTCCAGCCATGCTTCTTGGTTCTTGGTTCAACAGTAGTCTTTCTATTTCTTCTGGCTCAAGTTGCACTGTCTTGGTTTGTGTGTGGTGTTTCAGTTCATTGCAAACTCCTGCATCCAGCTGGCTACTATGGCCTATGGTGGAAATGTTCCAATCCTTCCAGTTACTAGTCACTGGCCTCCACTACCTTTAAAAAAGATACCACAAGGGAGAGGCTGTTTTGTTGTTCATTCATGAATCAGGGAAAAGAGGACTTTTTAAAAGCAAACTTATTGATGGAATAGTCCAAGATAAGGTTTTTGTAAATGAAATTTACAAGAATTCTGTCACTTTCCCCTTTTAGCTCAAGTGATGGAAAAAATGGTAAAACTCTGATACTTTTACACACACACACACACACACACATACACACACACACACACACGGTTGTTGCTATGGGGATAATAGGAGATAGGAGTATTAGGTATGTTCATTGCCTTTACTTACTTGTAAAAGTGCAAAGGTGAGATAAAAAAATCCAATTAATAAATAAATTTCCAGGTGTCTTATACACAGAATATAAATAGCTGAGGGCTACAATGCATACACGAGCTAAATTCCAGTAAAATAGAACATATATAGCTCAGGCTTGAATTATGGAGTCCTTGGGGCTCTATAAGCTTTGTTGTTTGCTTGCAGACATTTCATTACCTCACTAGGTAACATCATCAGTGCTAGAAGGAAGTGGGGTTTGTCCTGCCAGTTTTATTGAGGGTGTGGTCGTTCTTTCATTTGGGTATTGTTTTCTGTTTGATTGTTTGCCTGATGTTAATCTCTGCTTATCTGGATATAGGCTGCTGGGAAGGACGTGATGGGGGCTTTTTGTATCCTTCTTAGCATTTTCCCCCTCTTGAATAAATATGGTTTGTTTCTACATGTGTCTTGATGGTTGATTTGTCTCATTGCCAAGCTTCCAGGAATTCCCAAGCAGTTCTGGATTTAGCTTGATCTAGGATACTTGCTGCTTCTCAGTTGAAACTATGATTGACCCTGTCCATGTGAGATTAAGGAGTTTTCATTGTGTCTACTGATAATTGGTGTTCATGGATGCACTCTGCTAATTTTCTGCCTGTCTGCCCTAGCTACAGTAGTGGCTGTTATAGTCTTTGCATTGTATATTATAGATGACTCCTGTTTTTTCTTCTTGGAATACTGGGTCTTTTGCTTTAGTCAAGAAATTTTGATGCAAGCAAAAACCAAATATTGCATTTTATGCTTCTTAGTTTAAAGAAATGCATCTCTGGGACAGCAAGATCACCAATAAAGGTGCTCCTGCCAAAGGGGCAATCCAAGGTATGTATGTGGATGTTCCTTTAGAATGGCTGCCTTGTCTGTCTTCCCAATGATGCAATGAGAGAGCACTTCAACGCATGAAGATTTGTTTATTAATTTGCTGCTTGATAGTATGGGAGTATAAAGGAGTTACTTGGAAAATGATTACTAGAGTTAGACCTGATTAGCATTACTTCTGTAATAATAGCAGTTGGAAATGACAGAGACTACAATCTGTCATTACAAAGAAGAGAGGGCAAGTGTAGGAGAAGGAGTGGCAGGCCAGGGAGCAGAGTCAAAAGAGGAATCAGCCTAGAGTCTCTATGTAGTCACAAATGGATTAAGTCCAACTCCCTTTGAATTCCATTGGACCTAACTTAGTACCAAATTAGTGATAACTATTAATTCAGTAGATTCCTAATTGGAACCTCATGTGTGGTCTGATTTTTTATGCCTGATAACAGACCAGTGATTGGCCTCTCTTCCTTTCAGGTTGAAAATTAACCAAAGAAGTTGACAACAATGATAAATCCTCCAGCCTGAAGATTCTGCTCATTAATGCTACATCAGTTAAGCATACTCTTCTTTCATTGGCCCCTTGATTTATCAGGAAGCTGACAGTAATGAAGTGGATGGACAACAGATTAGAAGCCAAATGAAGGAGTTCTTCAAACATTTTTTCAGTTCCACTTAAGACAATATTCTGTGGCGGTGGAAGCAACAAAAAAGTCCTACTTTCTGTCTCTACTGGGTCTATGTAAAACAATTCAGCAATGATCCTGGGAGAGGAGAGCTGCAACCAACAAAACTCATTATGAAGAATTCTCATTATTTCTTGTTGTAATGGTATGTGGGAATGACCTTAGGAGACTGGGGAAGAGCCACAGCCAGGGCAATGGTTGGATAAGAGACAGCTTAACCCACAGAAGGAATGTAGAAATGGCAAACATTTCAGAATGCACCTTTCTAGTTTCTTGGGTTGTAGAGGTAACAAAGGAAAATATACTTTCAAACTTGAAAGATTCTGTTAACAAAACCTCAAAATAAAGTAGTTCATCTGGGCATTGCTTCCTGTTTGGACCATCTCACAAGGCTGACACTTGCAATCAAAATCAACCAAAGTCACCTCAGTTTAGAGTCCAGTATTATAATAGATTACACAGTAGATAGCTAATTTTAGGGTCAGGCTCATATGGATTTCTTCTGGGCAGCTTATGGATGTCAAGGATGTGAACAAGATAAATCAGGGCTCTACATTGTTTGTTTATTCAGTCTTTGCCCTTCCTGGTTGTTTAAACAAGCCAGATTAGGACTGGCCCCAAGGTTAGGAGAGGTGATTAATGCCTCCTTGAGCAAGATTCTGCATGATTAAACAAGGCAGGTAATTTTTATTTATTTATTTTTTTACTGAAAAAAGACCTCCCTTGACCCGGGAAACATATCTAATTATAGACCAGTCTCAAATGTCCTATTTTTGAGAAATTTCATTAAGAAACTGCCTTCATAGCTCCAGATGCATCCAGATCTATTTTCTGTGCCAATTCCAATTGGAGTTTCAAGTTCCGAGTAAAGTCCCTTTTTGCAATTGACTGAAGGTGAACTTGTCAATGCCGATGGTGTTCAAGTGGTTCTTCAGTTGTTTTGGGATTGCATCCAAGGCACATATTACTATTGGGACTACCTCTGCTTACTTCTACCACAGTCATTCTAGCTCCTATTTGCATCTCCCTGTATTTTGTTATTTCTATTTGCAGATCTTTATATTTTGTGATATTCTCCAGTTCTTTCTCTTCTCTACTGCTCTCTCCAGGTCCACTATTCAGACTTTTTTGTCTTTCTTACTAAAGGACAAAAAAAAAGGGGGGGAGAAAGAAAGAAAGAAAGAAAGAAAGAAAGAAAGAAAGAAAGAAAGAAAGAAAGAAAGAAAGAAAGAAAGA
>JANHFL010006759.1:0-22119 GCA_032468155.1 Oxyrhabdium leporinum | reverse complement strand
AGAAAGAAAGAAAGAAAGAAAGAAAGAAAGAAAGAAAGAAAGAAAGAAAGAAAGAAAGAAAGAAAGAAGATGATGATCCCATAGTGTTTTTTCCTTAGCCAGGAGATGACTATGCTATTGTAAAATAGTAGTTTGGCTGTCAGTTTACCAATTTTGTTGTGAGACAAGCTTGCAAGCTTCCCAAGGTGCACCATAGAGGCCAAGCTGGCTTCGCACCAGAAAGAAAGACAAGTGACTCTTCCTGCAGCAGCATCCAAAGATCTCTTCCTTCCCTGGAACTGCCTCTTAAACAGGCTTCACAATTTGGCAGGTTCGAGCAGGTAGGAATCTGACTGCCTGCATGGAGCGCCAACACGTCTTCCCATCGAAGTGGTATATATTTATTTACTTACATAGAACATACTTTTGAACTATGAGATGGGCAGAAGTTGGGTGAGTGACGGGAGCTCACCCATCCCCAAAGCTACCGGTAGGACCCAAACCACTGGAGCAGAGACCATTTCCAACATAATTAAGGCACTGAGCCACCATGTCTCTAACTTGCCTGATCACTCCGATCAATTTCCCCTTGAAGTTACCTTGGCTGTCTACAAGAGAGGAATTTCTCTGCAGCTCCAAAGCGGTAAAATAAGTTCCCTGGAGAGTTATGTTTGGCTTCCATTTTTCCAGTATTCAGAAGTTGGTAAAAGCATAAATCCTCAAGTTTTAATCATTATGTTCAATTTTTAATTTAATTTATGATTTGCATCTGTATTCTGGTTATATTTATTTTTTAAGGGTTTATAAACTGACTTGATTATCAAACAAATAGAAAATGGGTTAATAAATAAATCCACTTTCTCCTATAATGAAAAATAAGCAGATGGACTAGATCCTTTGTTTCCAGTGTATTTTCTTTAATGTAATAGTCATTCTGAGATAGGAGAAGAATGTATTTTGCCAGCTTTCATTTTGAGCCAAACTTTCTATTCGCTTTCATATGACTCTGGGATCCAACAAAGAAAGAAAAGCTGAGAAAGATAATAATAATGGTGTAGCATGAAAAGCCCTTTGATCTTTGTTGCCCGCTTTTTTGGGCACTGTGTGACCACTAAGCCTGCACATAAATTGTGGGTTTGAATTGCCAGGTTTTACCCCCCAGAATCAGGCTTAAATTGCCAACTAGACAAGATGGACATTTGGCCAGAGGATTCCGTGGCCATTTTCAGAAATGCTATGCAGAAAGAGAAAGACTCTTTCCAATATTTGCATGCCAAAGAAGTCTTTCTTTGTGTATAGCAATAGCACTTAGACTTATATACCTCTTCATAGTGCTTTACAGCCCTCTCTAAGTGGTTTACAGAGTCAGCATATTGACCCCAACAATCTGGGTCCTCATTTTACTAACCTTGGAAGGATGGAAGGCTGAGTCAACCTTGGGTCGGTCAGGATCGAACTGATGGCAATAAGCAGAATTAGCCTGCAATACTTTATTCTAACCACTGTGCCACCACAGCTCTTTAAAAGTACAGAATGATAAGGAGTATAGAGTGAAAAGAAAAGTTGTTCATTTAGCTAAAGAAAGTCTATGATGTGTGAAATGGAATAAGTCAGATGTGAGGACTAAGTGGAACCCTACAAGAGTAAACCAAAGATTCCTCCTGCTTCCCACAGTGCCCAATGATGGGATGTCCCTAACTGGTTCACAACTGGCTGCCAAGTTGCAGGGAACTTTCAGTGACACTTTGCTGCAGAAGCTACTGATCGGAATGCATGGAAGTGTCCTTTGTAGATTTATATAATCCTTTAAAGAAATCCTCAGATTGTAAATCTTTACAAATTTTTAAAGCATGCTTAATGTTAATATTTGTCTTCTTGGAGCATAAGTGACTTATTTTTCTTGCCTGCCCAACTCTGCTTTACTTCTGAAGATGCTATTGTAATCAATTGCATCTTTGGATGCAAATAACAGCTTATGGGGGAACAAGATGCCAGAATAAGGTATTGGCAAATGGTTTTCCAGCAAAATGAAGTGTCATTGTGGTTGACATTTAAAAAAAAAAAATATGTACAAACATAATGCATTCACTTAAAAAAAACACAGACTGCAGTTCAGGGTGCTCCTTGGCCCTTAACCATCACCACATGTATGAGTGACAGCTGTGATGAGGACTAAATTTGCACACCTACAGCTAGTGTGATTTATGGTCCACTTATGTCATTATCTATGATTATGTAATTACAGTACATCCCATTTTGACAATTGCAATGTGTTGTATGTGGGACTCCCCTGGAAAAATATCTGAAAATTACACTTTCTGTGAAATGCATCAATTAAGCTAAAAATCTATAAAATGCATATCTTTTTCCAAGCTTTTAATTATTAGTTATTGCTAGCATTAATGTTCATGTATTTGTCTTAACTGCACGCACTTTAATCGTTTTAGCCATCTTCAAAGTTGAGTAGGAAAATGGAACATAAATTGAATGCCTAAACACATGTTCAATCATGTTTTGTAGGAGCAAAGGCATATTACCAGAGAGCCAGTTTGATGTAGTGGTTGACGCTGCAGGTTAAAAACCAGGAGGCTGTGAGTTCTTGTCCTGCTTTAAAGCACAAAGCTAGCCGGGCAATTTAGAGCCAGTCACTCTCAGCCCTAGGAAAGAGGCAATGGCAAACCATTTCCTAAATATTCTTGCTGTGAGAATAAGCAAGTACTAGCACTCACCAGAGGTCAATGCTGACTGGAAAGTGTGCACATGCACTCACTCACACATACCCACACACAAACACACATAAAAGTATCTACTACCAATTGAGATTGAATCTGAATGGTGACTTGCACATTGTCATGTCATAATACAACTCCCACTCCAGGTAACTAAAAAGAGTATATTCTTCTTCTGTGTCTACATCAGGGGTGTCAAACTGGTGGACCACAGGCCGGCTGTGTCACATGCAGGCCACACCCACTCCAGCTCCGCGAAGGGAAAAAACATCGCGATACATCATGTGATGACAATGTGACGCAGCAAGTTTGACATCCATGGTTTAGATCAAACTTCAAGCTGCAGAATGAAGCCACTTTCCTGGCCTTGTCAGTGGCCCAAAATAAATCATGATTGGTACATGTTTCTGGTAGCAACTGACATAGCAGCAGATGGGCCAGGTACTGTGTCTCTCCACATTCACACAGTGTGTTATTATCTGCCAAAAGCCTCCACTTGAGCATATTGGTTTTACACTTAGGCACTCCATCTCTCAATCTATTCAGATTCTTCCATGTAGGTCATAAAAGAGTATCTATATAAATGAAAAACAAAAACAAAACAAAACCCAACAGATCATATTCCCAACCACTTTTCTTACCTGTCCATCATGCTATAATAGTCACAGTCACAACACTGACAGTCACAGTCACAAAAATGACCACACTGACTTTTCCAAGGAAGCATAAGGCACTTCCATATCCTCATTGTTTCCATTCTCCAGTCCTTTAACAGAAGAATGTAGAAACTTCCACTCAGGTTCTTGGAATAAAAAGAAAAGGACATCCGAGGTGCCTTGACATTGTCTTTCGTTACCCTGATGGTGAAAAGAGCACCAGCCCTTTTGCAACAAGGCATTGCAGCAGCTGAAGTGGATGAAACGAAACAATGCTGACAGGAGACCATGGAAAAGTGGGGAAGAGAGGGAGGGAATAGGAACTGCGAGGTGGGATGAGTCAAGGACACCAGCCAATGGAAGAGAAGTCTCCCCACAAGTTCTCCATAACCAAAGGGTTGCAAAGAAGGCACCAGCTTTGCTCTGGTTTCTGTAATGGAACCAGAGAGAAAAAACACCTCAGCAACTCTGTTCTCACAGCAGCAGATTTCATACTGATCTCATACCTGCTAATCCAGAGTTCACCTTGGTGTCTCTTAGTTTGTTGTTTTTATAATTACCTCGTGCCAAAAATGCTATGAAGCTTTAATCAAGAGCTACAAAAGAAAGCCAGGATTTCAGGACAGGCTCCCAGCACCAATCTGCTGCGCAACTGAATTTATGGGACCACTCCTACTTCTATTTGACATGTTTTATCATTATGTTCAATTTTAATTTCACCTATTGTTCTCCTAGATATCATTAACTTGTGCTTCTACCCCTTTTTTGGGGTTTGTGTGCGCAAGGCCATTATCAGTTATGCCAAGTGAATATGAAATTCTACTGCCCAATGGCTAATTAGAAGATGCTTTAATCAGTTAGCCTTTTCAAAAACCTAATTCAATGAATGCACCACCTTTCTAATCATACTTATGGAGGATGGAACATTGAAACCAACATTCTGAGAACCTGTCATGTACAAATTGCTTATTTGATTTTGTTTATTTGAAAGCAGATCACGCGAAGTGTTAAGAAAATATCTAAAATCAGGCTTAAAATTCTTAGCACAAATATATTGTACTTGGGCAAGATCTCAAGCACTTCTCCCAGATCACTTTCAAGTGTCATTCAACCCTGATAAATACATTGTTCGCAAGCTCTATAAAATTGTAGAGCTTGGCACCTTAATGAATCCAAACAATCTCTAATGGAACATTATTAGATTAATGTGTTGATGAAACAGCATGAAATCATTTTGTAACATTTAGTTAGCTGGGTGCCGTGAAGTCTGGCTTGACCATCGGCAGCCTTACGGAGAGGTGTCCATCATCTCAACCTGTCCCTAGTGACCACCTGTAGCTTTTCCAAGTGCTTATCAACTCTCTTACCCACCCCTTTTTTTTACTTCTTTTAGCCTTTCCAAATATTTTTAGTTCAACATCCACTCACATCCCATGCTCAAAATATTTATGTTTGTTTGCTGATCATGAGTTAAGCCTTGATTACATTCAACTAACAGATTGTCTATGCATAGTTGACTCTGTTCCTTAGATTGATTTTATATTTTCTGTTTTCTAGATTAAGTTTAAAGGGCAACACCTACTTGCTTTAATTTAATTTAATTTAACCTATATACCTCACACCAACCTGTCTCTTCCATAATCTGTGCTTCGAAGTGTTCTTGTGCCTGTGTTCAATAGTTCGTGTACTAGACCTGATTCCAGTATTGTGCATTTGGTGATGTCCATGTGTTGATGTGGTTTAAGGCAACTACACATAGACCTCAACTGCGTGACCGGTCATTTAGCAACCATTTGATGTTACAACAGCCCCTCCCCAAAGCATACCTACAAGCTGGTTCTGAAGTTCCAAGAGCTACCCACTCCCCCATGGACATGTGACCACACTTTGGGTGCTCAGCAACTGGCCTGGATTTATGGTCATTTGCAGCATCCCATAATCATGCAAATGAAGAATGTTCTGTCACAAACTTTATTAACCCTATCTCCTTCCTTGTGTGGTGTTCTCTCAGTCAAAAGATTCCCAATTGTTTAAAATTCTCCCATTTCCCCAACGTTTGCATTTCAGTCATCTTTTAATAGTAGTTTCTTTTATGGGTGTTGCATTTAGCCCCTTTCAGTTTTGCCATACAATTTTTCTGTCATCCTCCATTGCCTCTACAGTAAGGGCATACAGTTGTATAGCACTGGTGCTAACAGAATATCCACTCATTCCAATTGGTAATTTACATCAAGACCTGGTTAATTGGTATACAAATGACAGATCAATCCTCTGTGAAAAATACGTCTTTTTTATTCTATAAATAATCCAGTGTTATTGCAAGTGACGTTTTGATTCACCGTTTTCTCAAATCTGTGTTCTTTAAACAGTAGGAATAGCTTCCTACCATCAGGTTCACTATAGAAAATATACAGTACATTTTTAGCAAATGTTCAGGACCAAAGGATGATTAACATTGCATACATGTAAAACTTTTATCTGGCAATAATCCCTGGGTTTATTTTTGAAACAGGAATGCATAGGATCAGACTGTCACTTAGGTAAAATAACAAACTGCTAAATTTTGACTGGAAAAACTAAAATGGCTAACTTAAAAGTACTTTCTTGCAAAGCATCTTGGTCAGTGCAGTGTCTCTGCATTTTTTTCCTCTTGATTTGAAATACAAGATTCCCCCCTCCCTCCCCAAATACTGATTGCTTTTAGATGAAGCTTGTATTGCATAAATCACCTTGCCCCCCATTCAGGGAATTTTCCCCAGATAATATGATTCATTTAATAACTGGCCTGTATTCTACCATTTTGTATCCATTTTTAAATAACTGGCCCCCCAAAACATAGGAGAAAATAGCAGTGCAATTATGCAATAGATGAAAGTAAGATTGTGCTTGAGAAAGGCAAATTGATATGATACTGATGGCACCCTTTCATCTCTTGCCAAGACTGATTACTACGGACTTATTTGCTGTCCTATACGTAGCCAATCTTCTTCATTTCCACAAGGAGCTCAATATACAATGATATCCCATTACATTTACTTCTAAGTATCCATTGGGAGAATATGATTCTGGTCCTCTTTTACAATGCTCTCAATACACACTTTTAAAAGTAGAATGGAAAAACAAGTTACGCCAACTTTCTTCTGTGACTGACGCTCAGTTGAATTAAAACTGCCCTACTGTTCATAAGAAAGATAATCTGAAAAACAAAGCAACATAAATAGCATGTGCCTCTTTTAACTTCCAATTGTTTACTTTTACTTAGAGGTAAATCCATAATATGGACGTTTACAATGCCATTTGTTCAGTCAGATTTTTTTAGGGTCTGAAACTAAATCATGACTGTTAAAAAAAAAAGTTATAAAAAGTTGTAATAGCCCTGCTATCATTGAGATGGTGTTGTGTGTGTGTGTGTGTCTGCACAGGAGATAGGGTTAATTTGTTCTTGTTGCATCACATTCTTTCTGCCTCCATCACTCCCACCAGTGAAATTCATTCCATTCATTGCCAAATTTGATGTTTTAAAACGGGGTAAGAGTTAAAATTGTTTGAAAGTCTTATTTCCTTTTGAAAGTTTAATAAAATACATAGACATATCAGTTTGGGAGATGTTGTCCTTTAGATTACTCTTCTAGCCAGCGAAACTTTGTTCAAAACTAGCAACAAACAAGGCACAGGAGCTGGCTTTGTAGAATGGCTCTTACCCAATGCTGACTTCAACATAATTAGACAAATTCAGTCTTATTCATAATACATGGCATACTGCTTCTATAAAACTGCAAACCAAGCATACTAGAAGCATTAAAGCTTATGTCACTTTTAAAGTTTCAGTGCACTGTAATTACAATGTAAAGTCTCATTCAACCAGCATTCTCTCATGCAGGTTTACAGTTAATATGTTGTGAGCAAATTAACTTAGGTCTCCTGCATTTCGTTCCCCATTTTCTAAGGAACACAATCAAACAAGCATAACCGCCATGATTCCTATTTACTTCCCATGATTCATAGTTAACATTTAAATAACCCTGCCCACCTCTCCACAAAAACCTGGATTATTCCCATGAGAGATTTTTGCATCTGAGACATAAATTTGTTAAGACATTTGTTGGAATCTATTCCAAACACGCTGACAGTTGGCATTCCTGAGTACAAGTTTTTAATCATCCTGATTCTTGCTACTGTGTCTTCCATCTGTGTTTCATTTTTATCAGGCTCAAACTACTGTAATTCTTTCACAGCAAATTACAGCTCTATTTATAGACAGATGTCTTTATATTGGGAAAGGACCAAGGACTTAGAAAATTCTTGAATTAGAAAGCAAATTAATGAATAACACTTTTAAAGCACACTGTCTTGTATTTGCAATTATGAATGTAAGGGTTAAAAAGCCATTCAAAAATAAATATCTCAGATGTAAAAGAACAAAAAAATGGAAAGTAAGTTTCAGAGATTTGCCAACAATTCTTTTTTTTTGAAGCTTGCAGTTAAAGAGTGAGAAAGCAAGAGTAAAATCTGCCATTCTTGACTAGTTTCAGCAAGTTTCAGTGTCAACCCTCAATGTAGATGTTGGGTGCTTTGTTTTATATACACAATATCATATACTTTCCCCAACAGTATTTCCTTAGAGAATGAAATATTAAAAACGGCAGCTTTCTTCATTTGGAAAGTTTGAAATAAACAAAACAAGGAATACCTTTAAAAAAAATATATGGAGAAAACTAGCTTTTTGTTTGTTTGTACAAATATATATTTTCCAGGACTTAATGATTTCAACAGAAATGGCCTGTAATGAACCACCATCATGGTCCCGGTGACCGATCCAGATTGGATCTTCCATTATTACAGTGTATTGTAATACATCAGAAACGGGAGAAAAAGCGGGAAATCTTTAATCCAAGCATTTTGCGCCGATGGAAACTTTGCAGTCCCTGAGATGATGTGAAGAAAAAGGCCGGGAGGAGAGAGAGGCGGGTGGAAACTGCTACACAAGGGATTCGCACACGGGCACCGAGTCCGAGTCCTGGCTGTGCATAGAGCTCAAACCCGTGTCGGAATCCTCGTCTTCACGATCCTCGCGGTTTTTGCCCAAACTCCGGGCGGCTTCCTCACCCCAGTCTCCCGAGGTGATCGGGACCGAGGCGGGCAGCTCGTCGCCCGGGTTGAAAGGGAGGTCCCGTCGTTCGTCCTCATCCGCCACCGCTGTTTCTTCCTCCTCCTCCTCCTCCTCCTCCACGTGTAAGGACTCCAGGGAATCTAGCAGGCGCTGCAGCTCCCGTTCTTTATCGGCCCAGGCGCGCTGCGTAAATTCCAGGTCCGACTTCACGGCGTCCAAATCCGTGTTGAGGCGCAGCCCGATGTAGAGGCTGGTGCTCAGCTGCGTCTTGACGCGCTCCTGCTCCACGTGGAGCTCGCCGCCGCCGCCGCTCAGCTCGGTGGTGTTGCAGTCCGTCTCGGAGAGGCTGGCGCTGGAGCCCTTGGCGGCCGCCAGCTCTTCCCGCCGCCGCCTCATCCAGCGCTCGTTCAGCTCCTCCTGGATCTCGCCGGCCAAATGCTCGATCAGCTCCTCCTGGCGGCGCCACTGCTCCTGCACCCGAGCCACCTGCTCGCACTTCCACGCGTACTCCTCCAAGTCTTCGCTGCCGGCCGACGGCTTCTCTAACTCCCCCGCCGCCGCCGCCGCCGCCGCCTTTGGGGCCGCCCCTGCGGGAGATTTTAGTTCTTGCTCTCCCGCGGGGGGCTCCGGCTCTTCTCCAACCAAGTAAGTGTCCTGCACGTAGTTAACCCCGTGGCGCTTCATGCGGTCGAAATGAATCCTCGCCTCGTAGCGGTCGATCTCCCGGTCTAAGTCGCGGAGCCGCTTGATCTGCTGCCGGATGGTGTGGTCCTGCGAAAGGACCAGATGCACCAGAGTCTCCATCCTTTCGCCCGCCGGGGCTTCCTTGGCCGGCGGCTCCTCGAGCTGCGGCTGCCCCTTCCTCTTGTTGATCTTGGCCAGCTTGCGGAAGGCTTTTCTCACTACGCGTCTCTGCCGTTCCTGGCTCAAAGTCAGGCTGGCCCGGGCTGTAACCCCCAAGCCATGGCGGCCCGGGCTGTCCCTGCTGGGCACCACCCTGGCTTCGGCGCTCCTGGGTCCGGTGTTGGGCAAGGACGCCTCGCTGCGCACCAGCACGAAGCGCACGTTCTCCTGCTCGTCGCCCCAGGCCGCCCAGAGCCTCAGGATCTTGGTCTTGTTGGGCAGGATCCTCTCAAAGCCTCGCCACTTCTCCACGATGCAGTAAGACTGCGGGAGCCCCGACAACATCCCGCCGCCGCACTCCTGCAGCGATGCCTGCTGCTGCTGCTGCTGCAGCTGCAGCTGCCGACGCCTGCGCCGCTGCCTGCTCTCCTCCAAAAGGACCCGCACCACATCCGAGCAAGTGGTGCGTTTGGTAAGGCCCGAGATTAACTTCTCCTCCTGGCAAATCCACACCGATATCTTCTTTTCTTCCGGCTCCATCGGGGCACGGGGCCTCGGCGATCGGGGGTGGGGGTGGTCGCTGCTACTCGGCGGGATCCCCCATAGGAGCCCTCACCAGAGCAGCACCGGACCGAGCTGCACCGTCCGAGAGCCGCCGTGGGGAGGCATGGCTGCGACCCTCCCTCTGCCTGCCTGCGGGGCGCAAAAAACAAAAACAAAACCCAACACGAGCCTAAAATTGCAGCGGTCCCGGGATCTCCCTCTTTCGGCTCTGCCCCTTCTAGACTCGCGCTCGGGGTGGCTGTTTTTTTTTCCGCCGACGGGATCCCGGAGAAGAACCAACTTCGGAGTTTCAGCTCCGCCTCCTTAGTGCTGCTGTTGCTGCGAAGCTCCCGCCTCCCCCCGGCACCTTCCCTCCTGACACTGCTCTGTCTCCCCGCTCTGCTACCGCGTTTTCTTCTCCTACCACGTGATCCTTCTCTCTCTCTCTCTCTCTCTCTCTCTCTCGGCGCCCCGCTTTTCCAACAGCTGTGGGCTTTGATTCAAGACTGTCTTTCTGGTACTTTAATCTTAAGAGTAAGAGATGACTGCATGTTGTATGTTATATTTGTATCTGTACGGAAGAAATCGGAAGTTACTTTTTTCCCCTTATCCCCTCCCCCCTTTCCTGAGCTCTGAAAATCTTGTTCCCTTCCTGACCTTTTCTTTCCAATCTCTTCTTTTTTCAGTTTTTCTTACATTTTATTCTTTGTTTGAACTGGATAAAGTCTTATAAAGTAAAGACTACCTTTCTGATTTAGATTCTCATTCCCCCCTCCCCCTCCCACTTTAAAAAGACAAGGGGCACTACGCCCAGTTATACAATTTCACACAATGGGTTAAAAAAATCCTTGCACTGGTCCTTCCTAATGGGTTTTGGAGCCCCTTGGGAGAAGATGCTCCTGTCCAATTATTCTCTAATATCCTCCCACCTACCCTCCAAAAAAACCCCAAAACCCTATTGGAAGAGAATGTTTTAAAGGAAGCTACCAAAATCCAGTCCAAATTTCTTTCAATTGAATAAAATCCCCCACCCTGTAATTATTTAAAAAAAAAACATTTTGCATGCCAAAGCATTTCACAGATCATATGCACAGTGAACTGTAAACCTTACTAAGCATTATTAAAATCTGTGGTTGCTGCCAGGATTCAAAGAGTAAATTTGCTGTGCGTTTCAATAGCAGAAAAATGAACAGACAATAAGTCTCTACTCTTTTACATATGCCCAGATGGGACGAAACCTTGTTATTCTGACTAGAATTCACTTCTTGGCAATTGCATTACTATATGTTTTATGTTTCATTTCTAGAAAATGAATATGAAAAATGAGCTTTCCTTTGTTTGACAAACATTTCTAGTGCTCTGAGAATGTTGCTTTGAGTTTTAGTATTTACTTAAAACATTTGTAGAGCCTCCCACCTTAAAGCAAAACTAATCCCAATGAAAAACAATGTACGCAACAATAAAAGGGGGGGGGGGAGAATAAAAAAGCCAGAAACTGAATGACCAAGTGCCATAGTTACACTTCCCTTAGGCATCTCCCAATATTTTTTTCCTATTGTGACTACACTAAGTCCCAGCCATTGGGGGGAGAGCCAGGTCTTAAGTGCTCTCTGCAGGTTAAGAGGTGGAGGGGCCCTGTGGTATCTCAGGATGTGAGAGTGTTCCATAAGGCAGCGATAGCAATGGAAACAGCATACTTCTGGTGACTGGCAAGATTGCAGTGTTTAATGCATCCTTCTACCATCCCTATCTACTCTGGCAAAAGGCAAAACTGAGAATGGGAGGAGAGGAGAGGAGAGGAGCACTGCACAGTTCATAACTCCTTTTGCTGCCAGATAAATTCTCAGTGTTTGGTTCCCAAAGCAGAGAACATTAAGAGTTGAGCTGGAGATGCACAAATTACAGTGTGCCGAGTTCAAATGGTTTGCATTTCAAGAGTAATGGTTCATGCTGGTTTATGAGCTTTTGTAAAACTGATCTGGACTAAGGATGAAATCGGGCAGATGTGCTTCCTTCAGAAATGAACAGGTGCATCATTTCAAAATGTCAAATCTACAAAATGTCAGTGAAGCAAAGAAATACATTTCTTGGTCTGCTTTTATTCTTCAAAATCCTAATTTAGAGTGCTTTATCTCTCTAGGATTGAGGGAGCATATGTGCAAACAAGCACTGATTAAAGCATTCTGCAACAGCCAGATGCATGTTTATGGGTTTAAAATACCTGTATACTGTCTTTCAAGACAAAGCTTTCCAGGAGGGCAGCTTACAAAACATATTCTAAAATAAAAATTAAATCTAGGCAAAATGATCCAATTTAGAAACATATTTTTAAAATGGCATCAGCTATAGCCTTTGATATGGAATATAGCCAAAGCAGGCCACTTAAATCAAGATGAAGCGAAAGGGATTTCTTTGGTGAGATAGATGTTGGTTCATCATTTAAAAAAAACATAATGGGTATTGATGGTGGCCCTACAAGCCCATTCTCACAAGCTTGAGCAGATTCATAAGGGGACATTCATACTTTCAAATAATCAGGTCCAAAATTTTAGAGCTTCTTCTCAATGTGAAATATTAATTGTACAGGTGGGCCTTGACTTGCAACAGTTCATTTAGTGACCTTTCAAAGTTATAACGGCACGGAAAAAAAGTTACTTATGACCGTTTTTCACACTTATGACTGTTGCAGCATCCCCATGGCCAGATGATTTGCATTCGGATGCTTGACAACTGATTGACATTTGTGATGGTTGCAGTGTCTCGGAGTTATGTGATCCCCTTCTGCGACTTTCTGATGAGCAAAGTCAATGGGGAAACCAGTTTCACTTAACAACCATGTTACTAATTTAAGAACTGAAGTGATTCACTTAACAAGTATGGTGAGGAAAGTAAAATGGGGCAAAACTCGCTTAACACTTAACGGGCTCAATAGTGATTGTAAGTTGAGGACTACCTGTAATTCTCTCTGGCTTTTACTTGGAGGAAACGTAAACCCGGAGGCTATGTTCCCTCCTCAGAATGATCAATCTTTTAACTTTTTAGCTTGGACCATGAGCAGCATTAGGGATCATTAGGTCAGAGTAGGCAGGCCTTCAAGTATGCCCCCATTTTTTTCTTCTTTGTTGTAATAGCTAAGTTCCTTGCCATTTTCAGGTGGAAAACACATAAAAACTATATCAGGAATCCTAACGTAGGTATCTTAGAAATAGGATTTAGGCTTATATATCGCTTCACAGCCCTTTCTAAGCGGTTTACAGAGCTTATAGAGTTCAACAAGCTGGGTCCTCATTTTACCAACCTTGAAAGGATGGAAGGCTGAATCAGCCTTGAGCCAGTCAGAATCGAACTGCTGGCAGTCGGCAGTCAGCAGAATTAGCCTGCAGTACCACATTCTAACCACTGCACCACCACTGCTCTTTAACATCTTGCAACGTTCAAAAAAAATTCCTCGTCTAAATAAGTAGGGAAAGGCAAAAACAAAATATCTCAGTTTCATCCAGATGTATGTTGGGCCTGATGAGTCACTTTGAGGTCTTTACCTCCTCTCCTTTGCAAAAGTTAAGTGCAGCATCCGCTAAAAGACTGCCCATCCCTAGCGAAACCATTCTCTCTAATCAGCACGTTAGAAGGGGTGTACATGAAGCTGCCTCTGCCAAGTAGCTCCTTTCGCCTTCTCTGCAGTCTTCAGATAATAACCTCCCATGACAAGATTCCTAAACGCTTAAACAAGCGCTTTAACTATGAACACCCTCCCTATCATCAAGCATCCCTCTGATCACAATATTTTCACTTGGAGTGATGTCAATCCCATGTCACAAGCTACATCAGATCCGTGCTATGCTCTGTGCCATCGGTGCCAGCAAAAGCAAGCTGTTGTGGTGGCCTGATATATATAATGAGACTATACAGTGCTGGGGCAGGGGGAGCTTGCCAGGGAAGCATGTTAGGTGGGTTAATTAAGTGTGCTTAGCGATGTACCAACCACATTAAGTGCTTCAGGCTGTCTGCAGGCTTAGGCATATTTTATTGGTGTGGTTTTTTTTTTAACTTGGAAAGAATGTTCAAAAGTATCATAGACTCGTATGTTTATGTATAGAGAAGTAAACGGTAGAAAATGAGGATCAGGTTTCGGGGGGGGGGCAGGGCCATGTGAAACCATTCCTGCCAAAGAGAGCCATCCCATTTGGGGTTCAAGCACCCTTCCCATCTCCCTTTGGCAGACGAGGAGAGCTTTCTTATCTAGGTTCCCCACTTATATGAAATGTTGAGAAATACCACATTGGCCCTGGTTTTCAGTCTTGTGAAACTTCATTGGACTCATTACAGGGCTAAGAAATTAGGGATTTGGGGTGGGAGGAGGAGGCTCAATGCGAGTGTTAAGCAGCAAACAAAAACAACCATTTTCTTTCTAAAAACAGTCTTGTGAGACAGGACATACCTCAGCCAGGCTTAATAATTTCAGATATAAAATATTTCTGGATTTGTTTCTGCCAAATCAGTAGGATTAGACTGCTGGATCATGACTAAGGTGAAAATGGACACTTGGTCATTCAGCTTCCCAAGTCACACTCAGCCAGATATTATCTCTCAACCAGACCTATTTTTGGGTGGGGTGGGGTGTTTGTTGTGATGATAAAAGTGGGGAAAAGGGAACTTTTATGTATGCTGTTTTCAGGCCCTAGAAGGAAGGTGGTATATAAATATTGTAAATACATACTTTTGCAGCATTTTCGGCATGCCGTCATCAAAAGAAAATGATTTGCTTGTTTTATAGTTCTGCAAAAGAAATACTGCTGCTATCACTTGTCTTCCAAGAAATTCCCACTTATATGGTGGAATCTCCTGGCTGCCTAAAGACTTAGTGAAAGAAGTAAAGTTATGGCTGTAAATGGAATTAATGAATGAATGATCTAGCTTGCTTTAGCAAGACCATTATAGAACATGAGCCAAGAAGTGATAAATTCAAGGAAGCCTTTGCAGAAGAAATAGATTTTTAGGAAGGACTTGAAAAGTGAGGGATATGAGATTGCCCTAATTCATACATTGTGTTAAGACATGATTTATTTAATGTAGGTTTGTTGTTAACTTCATCTGGCTGAGTTTATGGAGTCTGGTAAGCTTTTTATTAAAATTTGCAGATCACACAAGGGATTAATCCAAAGTAGTTTATTTATTCATAAAACTTATGTAGCTGCCCTTCTCAGAAAAAGTGTATAGATATTATATGTCACAGTGAATTCTATCAACTCAGCCAAAAGTTTTCTATGCTGGAATTATTAAACATAGAATTGGGCCAGGTATCTCTTGCGTGATCAGCATAGCAATCTGTTGAAATCATACACATTACAGCTGAGTCATCTGGGCTTCATATCCTAAAAACAAAGCCAGTCATAATGTTATCACAAAGAAATATTGAAGTTTTTTTCTGCCTGTTTTTCAATGTTTTCAGCTAAAGCACATTATTGTTGCATTAATCAGGTAGTTGTGTGTGAAAACTGAAGTAATCAATTAATTAGAATACTTCCCTCCTTTTGCTTTAACTGAAGAATAATAAATATCCATTCCAAAGCTCCATACACCGCACACCCCTATCTAACACTCCTGGGCCATCTCTTGTTTTTTCCTGTTCTTCTGAATTTACCTTTCACCAAATCATGGTCCAACAACTCAGGAGTGGAAATCAGTTAATTTGCAAACCACACCTTTATTTAAGCATTTCTCAAGTAGTTTTTCTGATTCCCACAGGCTTTTCAAAATGTCTTCTTCAGACTTCATCTACAGCATTCATCGGAACTTAGCCAGAATTCATCAGCTATTTTTAATTTATTCTCAAATCCCTTTGTAAGCAGGACTCCCTATCCTTCACTCCTTTTTCTTCTGTAGATTTTACTGTAAACACTAACAATAACAATAGCACTTAGACTTATATACTGCTTCATAGTGCTTTACAGCCTTCTCTAAGTGGTTTACAGAGTCAGCATATTTCCCCCAACAATCTGGGTCCTCATTTTACCAACCTCGGAAGAGTGGAAGGCTGAGTCAATCTTGAGATGGTCAGGATCAAACTCCTGGCAGTGAACAGAGTTAGCCTGCAATACTGCATTCTAAGCACTGGGTCACCACTAATTCTCATAAGGGATGTTAATTATTGCATCTCATTTCAATACTTGTGAATACACTCCAGCCCAGAGTGTTTCAGGTTTTCCCTCCCGAAAAGAAAATCAAAGATTCATCCCCCTGCCCTCATCACATATCACATGGCCCAATCAAACGCCATCCCAACTGAAACCATTCCTCCAAACACTCCTCTTCCAGGTGCAGGTTAACATGTCCTTGACTCTCTGTGAAAGAAGGTTGTTGTATCTAATCTTCTGGCTCTCTGTGAATATCCTCCCCTGCCAATTTCCCAGGCACTAATTGTGGCAGCCTCAGAGCCCTTAAATAAAATATGGCTTCCAAGTCTGACAGCATGCTACGTTTCTAGTATGCTATAAACCATATTGCAATCAATGAAAAACAAGCACGTGAAGCCCTCTGTTTAATTATGCTTGATTTTGTTAACTGACAGTGGGGAGGGGGCTAAATGTATGTTTTGTTAAGTAGAATCCTTCGTACTTTTTAACTTGAGCCTAGGTGAACAATAGTGGAATCTAATCCTTTGCAGCAGAATTGCTTAGTATTACTTTTCTGAACAGCAGGCCTGTATTTTTTGTTCTTAACTTTATTTTATGAGGTTTCACAGTTGTTGGTTTGGGAATTGCAAGACAAATATCGGGACTGAGCTAAGACCCAATGAGGCCTTGCAGGCTCATTTACAAGCTGTTTCTTACCTGTAACTGAGCCTATACATGGATAAACAGGAGGAGGGAGGTTCTGGTGTGGCCATCTCAGTTTTCACAGAGGCTTTCTTAAACCAGGCTATCCTGAACAAAACCCTGCCACTTTTCTGTACAATATCTGTCAATCTAATCCTTCCATCAGTTGCCATGTCAGAAGCGAAACTGAAACAATGCTGCCCTTGATTTTGTCCTTTCTTTTGCAGTCAGGAAAACCACAACTTTCAGCTTGAATTTAACATATTCGTAGATTGTGTAGAAATGTCCTTGCTGTTGTGGCAAAATGATAGTGTTGAAGAAATGGTAGTGTTGTTAGGTCATAATTTACTTTATTTTTCATTTATTTGCATCATATACACAATAGAAACTGATGTTATCTGGATGAATAGCCTGAAGCTAAAACCTGAAATGAACAGCTGGCTAACTGGGAATGCTATTTACAGTCATGCATTGGAGGTTGGATTATTTAAGGAGAGCAAATTTACATGAAAAAAAAATTATCTGAAAGTCTATCTAGAATGGCTCAACTGCTTTCATCATCTACTGATTAGCCTAGTTTAGAGGCTAATTGTGTTATATTAGAGGACAAATTTCTTCTGATATAAACATGGATATTCAATCATGTCTTACTCCTTTAAAAAAAGCCTCTGAAAGAAAGACTTGTTTTTCCTCTTCGTATAGTTGCAGGAAATCTTTTAAAATCTGAAGCTTGGCTTAATATTTGAATATGTCTGTCTGTCTGTCTCTATCTCTATCTATCTATCTCTATCGTCTGTCTGTCTGTCTGTCTGTCTGTCTCTCATCTATCTATCTTCCACCTATCATCTGACTATCCGCTTGACTTTTGTATTGGGGCTAAACAGATAACGCAACACAACCTTAGACTGATATGTTCCCTTATTCTTATTAATCTCTTTATTTTATCTATGCAACTTGCCAAGGGCAGAGAAAGTCTCTGAATTCAGAATAAGAACCCTAACACTTAAATTTATTCCAGAAGCATCTAAAGCTATTTTTCAAATATTAAAGAATATTCCTAAAACTAGAATTCCAATATTGGAAAGGGACTAAAGGAAGTGTGAAGGAAACATATTACTGAACATCATTGGAAGGAGTCTGGATTTGTGAATTCCGAATTCTGATGGTTTGGCAAAATGCAGAGCCAAACTGTGGCTCATCTGAAACAATTCTGGAAGGAAGGAGAGGGGAAATTTCTAAGATTGCCCACCATTATTTTTTGATTGATCAAGAAACACATCTTTTCTATACAAAAGGAAATGTTTCAGGTAACAGAATAACAGAATTATTTACCTTGTAATGATTAGCACATTGTCAGAAGTTATTTCCATGTAGCATAGGTATCTTAAAAGATTAGTCACAGGCTGGCTTTATATGTCTTCAGACCCTCCATCCTTGCTCTTCAAATGCCAAGGGGTTGATAATGCAACAAGCATGAAATGTTAATGCTACTTTCCTGTGGAGGTATATTTATTTTATGCCATTTTTCATTGTACAATCGACTTCAGCTAGTGCTGGAAAGAGCCCAAGGGCTTTGGTGTGGAAGAAAAAAATGTGCTACAATCGCAAGGGTTATTTTCAGGTACTTTGGCAACCTTGTTTCCCATCCATACTGGAGAAACAAGGTCTCTATATTGGCAGAATGTATGGATTTACACCTCTAACTTGCATGTATTCGTAAGTATGAAGTGTCACTTTTTAAAGGTAGCAATGCACCCAGAGAAAAAGCTCCTGTTTTTATTAGGATTTAATTAAAAAAACAACAACACAAAGTATACCGCTCTCTTCAAACTGCTTGCAAGTTTCAAAGAGGCTTTCCAAAAATGAAAACAGTTATCCAGAACATTGTGCTTGGAAGCATGCAGCATAAAACAGAAGGGAAGAAACCACACTCCACCATTCTGCCTTTCTGATATTTTGCAGCCTCCAGGAAATGTATTGAAAGGATTAAAAAAAATGCATGCCACAGATAGGAGATGTTTAGATAAGCAATGCTTATAGAAGCTTGGCTGTCTGTTCACAGCTTACAAACTCCTAAAATTTTAAATGTTTCTAGTAGAAAATATTTGCCCCAGCTTGAAAGCTCAATTTAACATTTAAAGTTGTCCAAGAAAAGAATATATATGTGTGTGTTGCCCGTTCATAAGTATGATTACATCATCAGAGGTGAACGTAAACAAAAGGGTAGAATTAAAAAATGTACCAGAATGGTAACATGATTATACCATTGGCAAGTTCTAAGAGCATAAGTCAAATCCTGTAGGATCAAAAATGGAGTGGTTAAGGCACCAGTCTAGACACTGGGAAGCTGAGAATTCTAGTCCTGCCTTAGGCATGAAAACCAGCTTGGTGACTTCCAGCCAGTCACTCTGTCTCAGCCCAACCCACCTCGCAGGATTATTGTTGTGGGGGAAATGGGACAAGGAAGCAATATTAGGTATGTTCACTGCCTTGAGTTATTTATAAAAATAATAAAAGTGGAGAAAAGAAAGTAAAATAAATAATAAAGTAGTCCAGTATCTTCCTACTAAACAAGATGCATGTATGCTAGATGAATTGACCAGCAGTGTACATTATAGTGATGCACCATCTTGTGCTCATGAAGTCTCTGCTCCCTGAATAGCAAATAGCAATAACAATAGCACTCAGACTTATATACTGTCCCACAGTGCTTTACAGCCCTCTCTGAGCGGTTTACAAATGGCCTCCAACAATTTGGGTCTTCATTTTACTGACCTCAGAAAAATGAAGGGCCGAGTCAAACTAAACCTGCATCAGGATTGAACTCTGGGCTGTGGGCAGAGTTTACCTGTAAAACTGCACTTTAACCACTGCACCACCAGGGCTCATGAAAAGAGTGAAATGCTGAGGAGCTGGATTTAGGAATCGGGAGTTTGCGGTGTCTCATAGAACATCAAAGCCAATCCCTTCTTGCTGTAAGAAACCCTCACTACAGGATTCCCAGCTGATGGCCTTTGCTTAAAAACTCCCCACAAGGAAGAGTCCAACCAATTATTTATTTATTTCTGTGGTTCTGTCTTGGCAAATCACACCAACTAAGGAAGTTTAATGCTTATTTTCTTATAGAATAAAATAACACAACAATCATTAACAAGAAAAACCTTCAGCCACCTTCCAATCTTCCATAAAATAAAATAAAAAAGGACACTATATAAAGCTATGACTCAGAGGCATCCATGGGCGGACAAGGAAGGGCAAATGAAGGAATGTGCATCATGATGCAAAGTCTGTCCCTCACCTATGATGTCATGACTTTTGCCATATTTATTCAAGCTATATGCTGAAGATTTGAAGGAAAGCTTGATTGGAAGAAAACGAGTGTGGTTTTAAACTTATTAATGAAACAAACAAAATGTTAAAAAGTTATGATCTTGATGTAGTTATTTACCAAGCACATCTAAATTATAGTAAAGTAACCAAAATAGCATTACTTTTGAGCACCCCTAATGGTTGGAAATTGAAAGTTGAAAAATTTGACGTGCCCCATAATCTATGCTATGTTGACAACAGTGCTATACTAGCTAAACATGCAAATGATCTGCAGCAGGTAGCCCTAATTCAACAACCACAACTGGGACAGCGACTTGGTTGCTAAGCAAAGTGGTCACTAAGTAAAACCGCAGCTATGGTTTGAACTTACTTAACCTTTGCTTTGCTTTACAAACTTGCAAAGGTTGTAAATGTGCAGAATGGTCGTAAAGTTACTTTTTCATCACTGCCGTATCTGCAAATGGACAGTTGCTAAATGAGAACAACCTGTAATGATAGTCAAAGTGCATAGTGAAAGAATGAATTAAGCATAAGAAATTAACTCACATCAGCTGGCAAGGCAACCAATCTTAAAATTAACAATGAAATGTTGAAGTATTGGATAGCTTCTGTCATTTAGGATTAACTATCAACAGATAGAAGGAGTATTGTCATACTTCAATGTTGGTGTTGGAGAAGGCTCCTGAGAATACCATGGAGAGCCAAGAAACATATGAATCATAGAACAAATCAATACAGAGTTCTCACTCAAGGCAAAAATGAGCAGCCTCAAATTGTCGTGCTTTGGCCATGATATATGGAGCTCCAGATGCTTGGAGAAATCCATAATGCTGAGAAAGATGGGAGGAAGTAGAGTTCAATCAGCAGCAAAGTGGATGAACTCAGTTACAGTGGCAATGGATGCCCCTTTGGAGGATCTGAAGGACTAGGTTGTGGACAGATCATCTTGGAGAAAATCCAACTTTATGTACTTCCACTTCTCATGACCCCTTTCTCTTCAGTTCTCCCCCATCCTAATCAAATCTAGTTCTTCTCTACATTTATTCTGTCCTCATCTCCTGCCCATTCCACTACTAACCCTCTAGTTCCACCTTATGCCAGTTCTATAAACAAACAAACAAACATCATAATTAGTGGTGGATCTACTCATCAGGCACTGTTAAAAGGCAATGGTTCATTGTCAAACTAATCTTACAATTAAGATTTTCAAACAAAGCAACTATTAGACCATTCAGTCTAGTCTCTGAGGGAGAAGACTACAAACCTTAGCCATCTACTGTACGACCTTTCAGATATTTCCTATCACTTATCCTCTAACCGAAACAAGTCCAGGAAGCATCTGGGCTATTGGAAGTAGCAGATAAAGAGGACAGTTGGGAACCATTAGTTTTTCATGGTCCAGATGTGAAACAAAGACTTTATTGAACCTTTAAGTAATTACCTCTTAATGACTATGGATTTAAAATGAACAGTTGTTTGGGCCCCCTGCCATATGTTCATATTGAGCTCAAACACCTGTGAGCAAAATGGCACAGCCTTCAAGGCTTCCTCGACACGGAGGAGCTCACCTCTCAGGATTAACAGATGCACAAAAACTGTTACAGCATTATTAGCCTAAGATATTTGTTTTAGAAAGCCTTTTGGCAAGAAGTTAAAAGGAAACGGAGCTTTTAATGATGAGCAACTTCTTGTGGTGATTTAGCTACATGCTGCTCAATCAGGGCCTGGAGCGGTGGGGGTGAAGGGGATTGCAGTAATTGTGCATTTGGCTCATAGATTCCGGCTGGTGTGGAGGGCAATTCTAGATCCATTACTTCTTTTGTCCCCTAAGATTTTTTATTGGGATAGGCAAATGATTTACAGATAGTCCTCGACTTACGACCACAATTGAGCCCAAAATTTCTGCTGCTAAGTGAGACTTTAAGTGAGTTTTGCCCCATTTTCGTGCTACATTTGTTAAGTGAATCACTGCAGTTGTTAAGTTAGTAACACGGTTATTAAGTGAATCTGGTTTCCCTGTTGACAGCTTGTTAGAAGATTACAAAAGCTAGTTAATTACATGACCTCAGAACACTACAGCTGTCATAAATATGAGTCAGTTGCCAAGTACCTGA